>JAMZAV010002937.1:0-160089 GCA_024449915.1 Sweltsa coloradensis
GGGGACACGATAAACAGCTGCTTTCGCGCTTTTCCTAGTCGCGTTGATGGATGAGTTTTTTTTGTAAGTTTTAGTATGCGCTTTACTTTTGTAATAACGATTACAATCTTACAAAATCATTTTGTAAAATTAGGATATTCTTTACAAAGTAGTACTAGGAAACGCCAAAGTCGTTGTTGACGAATGAGTGAGCCATGTGTTGAGTACCCGGTAACATTTCTTTCCTCCCCCTATCTAAGGCTAACCGTTAAGTCCTAATGCGCACTCTAGCGTAGGGGATATGGTGAGGAAAGTCCCGTGCTGGTCAGAACGAGCCACGGGTAGGGGAGGAAAAGGGGGGTTCTCATATCATGGTCGACATTGTTTTTGATCATATTCGTGTTGTCTTGGTCGTCGTCGTTGGGTGGTGGTCAAGGCAAGGAGGATAGGTCCCCGAAACGAACGCCAGAGCTCGCATCAATTTCGGGGAGTTAAAATCTTCCATGCTTATGGGCCGATGTTGCAATTGAGTTGATAGATATTACGTATAAATGATAGTAATTTGAGTTTAGTTGGTGTAACGGCACGTCAAACGAAATGCCATAATACGCCATATTGCATAATGCATAATCAAGATTGTATATTGGATTTGATTTGATTTAATTGAGATATTCGTACAGATATTAGCAAGAAATAATATAAACATATTATAATATTTCCAGTATCCGGAACTCACGACGAGGACGTTGCTGTAATTGAGTTCCACCCACCACCGTTTTTAAATAATACCATTTGCCTAAACTTAAAACCCTATTATTTATACCTATATAATTATCAAACTTAAATGCAAATGTTGCCGTGTACTCAACACATGACTCGCTCACTCGTCTAACAACGACTTTGGTGTGTTCCTAGTCGAGTTGGCTAAAGCGCCCTTATAGCCGAAATGTGGGAGACGTGGGTTCAATGCTCGGGAAAAGATTTTGTAATTTCTGGATTGTATTTTTTAAATTATTAACATGTTTTGAAATGCATATAAGGCAGTGTAGTCCATCATCTGTGACAATACTATGAAAAACATAGCCAGTACGAAAAACGTGAAAATATTGCAAGGTTTACTCAATCTACGAGCGGAATTTGGGGGACCTTGACGTCCAACATTCGTTTAAACCCGGGGACACGGCATTCACACCCAGGTAAAATAACAAAAAAAAAATATTATTTCAAAATGAAAATCATTGTCGTTAAAATAATTCTATGCAATTTCACTTTTTTTTTTCCATTTTTTTTATTTCTTGCGGGTTTAAAATCACAACAGTTTTGTGCTATTTTGTTACAGTTCCAGTTCCCTGGCAAGGTGCTTTTTAAAATTTCAGCTCAGTCTATTTGGCCTTGGGCCGTAGGGGGACCGGACAGAAGACTTTTTAAATACTTTTAAACTTTTAACATTTAAAAAACAAATTAATCACGACCAAGGACCAATCGAGTAGCGTTGTAGATACGATCGCTGCGCTACTCGTCTAATTATTGGTAGTCCCAAATTAATAAAATGAAAAATATCTGGAGGCCAAAAGATTTTGCTTTTTTACGCATTGGGGGATTGTTGTCAAGTTTCTATAGTTATTTGCTATTATTAAAACCCCTCGAAACACTTATTTTAAAAACCTTTTTTCTAGGTTTTGGGAAAATTTTTTTTACTTTTTGTTTCAGAAGGCACACACACCACTATCTATTGTGTGGCTCTTTGGGTCTTGTTTTTTAGCGTATCTGTTTCCCCAATGAGAAGGTCCAGGGTTCGATTCCCCCCTAAGTCGAAGTTGTTTATCTTCGGACTGTCTTAGGATTTTTGAAAACGGTGTTTTTTGGAGCCGCCCTAAAAACGAAGCCCTGTAAATTCAGAGTTGTTCTGAATGGGCCCTTTTTTATTCTGGCTTTGACCCGCGGGTGTTCGCCTGCCCATACCCCTGTTTTGCTATTTTCCTATTAAAAACATCGATCTTCGGGGGGATTCGCTATTCGTAAATTGCGTCGGGGCCAAAGGGGTTGGGTTGATCGTTTTGATTTACTGTCCCCCACTGAAAATCATTACTAACTGTAGACTTAAATAAAATTTTTTTTTACTATTTTTTTTTATTTTTTTATCTTAATGTCCATGTAAAATATAAACGTTGTAGCCCCACCCTTTTGGTCAGAACGGGCCAAATATCCAAAAATATCGCATTAAAAAAATCAAAAAAAAGTGAAACGAAAAAGTACATATTCATGAGAAAATTCTTCGTTGTACCAAAAAAACTGGCGGTCGAATTTAGAGATTTCAAAGGCCCCTCAATTTCGTGGAAATTTGAGCGTAATCAAAAAAAATTTTTTTGTGAAAATCGCGATTTTAATTTTTTCGTTTTTTTAAATTTCTTCGCAACACCTACATGTTTTTTTCCGATTTAATGATTTTACACAAACCTTAATTTTATGAATACAATTTCTGTAAAATTTTTTGAAGTAATCAAAAAAATTTTTTCTCATGGAATTCTTTTTATGTTTTTTTTTGTTTTTAAAAAATTACGCTCACCAACAACCGCCTAAAAAAAGCGTTTGCGAAGCTTTAAGTATATTATTATCGACACTCGAAAAAAAGTTTGTTTGTGTATGGTTTGAAATTTAATCGCAAAACCTTCAAACGAAATGCTTGTGTTGTAAAAGTATTATAATATTATGTTTAAATTTTTCCCGCGCGTCCAATTACGTTGACATCCGCTCTGCTACTAGCAGTTTATGGCAAAGGGATACAAGCGCTGGGGATAGTAGTTATACATTTTGCTGCTAGGACCTGTAGTTCGTCGAGCGTCGGGCACCCACCTACATGTTCCGGAGTACTACTGACGGAGAAAAACTTTCCGTAGACCTCGGCATAGGCCGTTACGAATCAAGCTATATATTAGTCACTCAACCCCTGTACCATCAGAGGGCCTCGGTAAGGCCCCCTTAAGCCGAAAGGGGGGGACTTGGGTTCAATCCCTGGGCCCCGATTCATGTAATTTATCCCGGGTAAAGTGGTAAAGGAGGGTATAATGCGGACAGGGCAGGATAAGGCCTGGTTAAGTCTGAGCAACTTCATCCAAATCAGAAATTTTTCAATCCAAAAAAAGTACAAAAAATTTTTTTTCCACTGCATTCCACAGCCATGAAAATCAGCAGTTTTGCAAAAGAACACTACAAATTTCTCCACTTTTGTTTTACATTTTTTTTTACTGACAGAAGATTGGGGAGATCTTTAAAAGAAAAGAAAGGCGTATTTTTGCCGTAAATTTTGGAATACCTAGGACTTCATACTATTGTTCATCTGCAAAAGGCTTTTAGTAATCAAAACTATTATTGTGCGGGATGTGTGTCAAATAAAGGGTTCGTGAAACCCTGGGGTTGCCTGGGAAAGGGGCCCAAAGGGTTGTCTAACGTGTTGGGCCCCGCGTTCCCCAAATTTGGGTTTTTGTGCCAATTTGGCCATAACTGTCTCGGTAAGACTGTAAAAATCATAGGCAGGGGAATTTTGCTGTTGCTATTATAATAATAAAAAAATTTTCTTAAACATTTTAAAGATTGTGAATTGAAATTTTTTTAAAAGAAATTACTAGAGGCCATAGGCCGGGAAAAAAAAGGAAAACCAAGTCAAAAATGTCAAAAAGAACAAAAATGATTTTTTTAAAAAAAGCACCCCAGTTGGAAGCAATAACAAAAAAATAAATAAAAGGAAGACTAAAAAACCCGGCCCCCTTGAAAGGCGGGGACTTTAACGCGTTTCAACAGGGGGGTAGTAGGCACATTTTAGTTAGGGCCCGTTTAAAGTTTCCATAGAGGTTTTAACACATTCCCGCCGATGTCGTACGCCCTTTGTGATGTTGCAAAACTCCTAGTCGCCACTGCAATGGAGGAACGTTGTTTTCCCTTCAGGAGGCACCACTGCACCAGGTTGTACTTTCGAGTGGTCGCGCCAGCCCCCGACGCTTCCCTCTCTTGTAGAAGCTTGGCCCCATGTCTCCGACTGCTGCAGCTTTTGCTGCACCGCGCCCCCGGGTAAACCCTATTAACACTTGTATCACAAAGGTCAAAAGGGGATTTGTGTAAAAGGGTTTCTCCATAAGGAAATGCCGGGGGTGAGGTAATTTTTAAATCATGAGGATCTTTAGATAATGAAAAAGTGGACGGGGTTCATACAGGCCTCGACCTGAGTTAGCAAGGGTAGAAATCTTTTCGTAAGTCAGACCTTGTCTCCTTTAAACCCTTTTTAAATGAACTTATGGATTTGACTGTGCCTCCCATACCACCGAAGTGCGGTGCGGGGGCGAATAAATACCCAATTCAATTGTTTGTGAGAGGATGTCTTGCCCTGAGATAAGGTTTTCTTTTTGAAGTATTGGGTGTAACCCTGGAGTTGGTGGGAGCCCCTTGAAAATTGGTTCCGTTCCCAGATTGTATTCGAGGGGTTTTGGCCTTGCGAGCGAATGCCTTAGAGCCGCAGAACGCATCTTTTGTAGATTTGTAACAACTTCCAAGTGAACAGCTAGGTCGCTAGACATACAAACACGGTATTATCCCTTTGTTGTTGTCTTGCTGCGGGGTTTCCCAAAACTTTAAGGTGACGGTCAGAAATAATAAACACCAACATTGCAAAACGGTGAGTGGGAGGATTCTCTGTGCTGGTGGTTCACCCATTAACTGCTGAAAGTTTGTCCCTTTTAGTCGGAACACCTGGGCACCGATAAACTTTTTCCCCAGTTTTTTTGATCGATGGGACCCAAAATCTCGGCGGATTGAAAAAAATCAGCATTTTGGGGTCCAGCATGTAGTAATTTTTATGTGTTCGTTGTTAGGATCAGGTTGGTGAGATGATGATCTGCTGGTAGAAAGGGGTGAATTGCATCAAAAGGAGAGTGATCTTTTTGGAGTCGACCCCCAACTCGTAGTAGCCCATGTGATCTATGAATGAGTCAAATCTTTACTTTCCCTTTTTGGCAAAGTGGTGGATTTTTAGAAGCTTGCTAGTTCCTTTTTGTATGAAATAGTTTGTAAAATTTTTTAACAGTTAGAAGGCTGTCTTTCCATTTTTTGGCTGGAGCGCTAAAAATTTGCCGTTTTTCCCCTTGCAAATCGGGATTCTTGATAATCTTCGCAATAGGCAGAAACTCTACCAGTTTGGTCAGTTTAGAGTACTTTTGTGCCCAGTCCTCTGGCACTGTTCTTGTCGCAACAAAACTTTTCGGTTCGCACTGTCGGAGACGGCACAAGGTTGTTCTGCTGGGGCCACAAAGATGGTTTTAAATTTGCCATTCAGGCCCGTGCCCCCAAAGTTCACAGACTTCGGGGTATGGCGTCGACACCTCTGGACACGAGATCTGCTGGATCTGAGATGGACAGTTCCGTGTGCACTAGCTTGAGTTCTTGGATGGTAGAAACACGGTTGCCTAAAACTTTTTCCATTTGTGAACCCCTGAAACCCAGTGAATACAAGTAGGTCTGTCCACGGGATGGTTTCACTAACAAGTAGATTTGTGCGGGGTTTCCCTTGTCAATAAAACTAGAAGGAGAGCGCCACACAACTCCAATCTAGGTAAGTTTTCTCTAAAAGGTGCTACCTTGGATTTGAACACAACGGGTTTAGATGCAGTTTCACCTGTGGCATTGTACCCCAAAATAGAGGCTGCACCTAAGCCCGTTCACGCTGTCGCAAAACCCATGGTTTGTACGCCAGGGGCGTCATGGAATACAGTGGGTATACCACCCTATTGCAATTTTAATGTCCCTGAGGCATTTGTGGAAATCACCCTGAGTACATTGCGGGGGATATTGATGCACTGAGCAATGGAATTTTTTTTTCCAAAGGTGTTCCCAATCTGCTTGCAGTTTTGCTGCAAGTGGGTATCCATCCTAGTCCTTTGCCACAGGGATTGCATGAATATTTTTAACTAATTACAAAGGGACTGACTAGACCAAAAAGGATCAAATATCGATGCAATAGTAGACAATACTCTTTTTTTTGTCATGTGGACAGAAGAATATTTTATGTTTGGTAAAACAATGGAGAAAGAAGATTTTTTCCACTCTTTTCTTTAAATTATCAGACTTTGGGTCCCAAATTTAAACCCAGTGTCTTATATTTTCATTTCAGTTAGAGAAGATCCTTTTGTTCTTGCAGTTCTCGGAATCACTGCAAGAATTTTTGTAGGTTGGAGGACCCTTTCCCTAACGGAAAACATGTTTCTTGAGCAAAGTAGAGACTTCGGTAAAAATGTGGGGCTTCTTCAAAAGTTGAGCAGCCCGTCAAAAGATCATCAACATAGAACTTTCCCTTTATTATCTTAGCGCTTTTTGGAGCACTTATTTTTTATCAATGGCCACCTGTTTTAAGCTCTTGTTGCAAGAAAAGGGCACTTGAGGTTCCATAAGTAAAAGTTTTTAAAATTAAAGTTGCAATTCTTTTCAGGGCTTGTCGCCAAAAAATTCTTTGAGTTTTGGTCTTCGGGACACCAAAATTTGTCTGTACTTTTTGAACGTCCGCAACAAATTCCCATGTTTTGTGTTCGGAAACGTAGCACAATGGAATGCAAAAATTTTTGGACAGTAGGGCCCGTAGCAAGATATCATTTAAAGATATGCCCCTTTGGGACTTAGCACTTGCATCAAAAAAACTACACAGTAGATGTAGGTAGAAGTTTTGAACACTGGGTGAGTGGAAGATAATAGCAAAACCTCTTTATTTACAGCCCCCACTTGTTACTTGATCCCTTTTTCCATTGTTTGAATAAAAAACCCAAAAGGATGGTATTTGGCTTTTTGATCATGGTTTTTTGGGTAGACCTTTTTAATTTTATTTAGTCGACGTCTGCAATGCACTTGGGAAATTTCCCAAGAACTTTTGGGTCAATCTTCGTTGGGAAGTTTGACAACGAAACTTTCCATCTGGGTTTTCGAGTAGTGTTCTCGAGAAATTTTTTCCATGTTGTTTCCCCGGAGACATAACAGGTTGATCGAGGCAAATAGATTCGATTTCCAGAAGCGTTTAAGTTGATTTCTAGTGAATCCTGATTTCGCACAAAATAACGTGGGGAGTTATGACTGACAAAGATAGGTGTTTTGCCAGCAATCGTCCAGCCAAATTCAGTTTTTGCAATATTGGGGAATTTTCCCGTTTTTTGTCATTTTCTCGGGGCGCAAGGTTTCATAGAAGACGTGTGCTCCATGAGAAATCAAGGCCAGGGGGTTAAACTGTTTATCAGCCAACACATACGTTTGGAATTTCCCCAATATCGCAAATTTTAAAAGTAGATGGCATTGTGCCCGTTTTTGCGGGGAAAACCGCACAGTCAATTTGTAGTTTTAAAGGACCCTTGACTTTAAGTTTTTGGAAACGTGTGGGGAAATTTTAGCATTAACCTCGTTTATCCTGGATTTGGAATGTGCTGTTTGATTTCTTCAGTTGTACTTTTGCACTAATGATTCCTGACAAAATTTTTCCCGAGATGCCAGAATCAAGCAGTGCCCGCAATGAAAGTATTGTCCATACTTGTTTTTCACGGTTACCCCCCCCTTTCCTAAAAAAACCTGAGATTGAACCTTTTCGTTGAAGGTACAGAAGTCTTGTTAGCGGCAAATTTTAAATTTTTGAGTTTAACTTGTGTGGGTGCACACTGGTTTTCAGAGGTGGATTATGCAGAGAATTAAATGTAGCTGGTGATGCCTTTTATTACAATGTGGCAGCGTGTGTAGAAAAACTCATGATTAATAGAAAATGGCATGAGGAAAATTTTAAAAATAAAATTGTGTTGTTCACAAACGTGAAACGCGGAGGGCTTGTTCCCAAATTTTTTTAAACTATAAATGCATGATTTCTGAACAGAGAATACATTGGCCCTTGACAGTATGTAAGAATGTTGTGACTTGCTTGGGGTTTTTAAAATTCAAGTTTGATTTTTTTGAGATTTGGGTTCAGTGATGTAGATATCCCATGCTTTCAAAGGGCCCTTTCATTTTTCCTTTTCCCGAAGTAAATCAAAGACTCAAACGATGGCATTTCATCTAATTCTGAAGCATTTTCCCCCTCCTTTCGGGGGCCCGTGCAATGCTTTCATAGACAATCGATTATCAATATTCTGCAATGGAAAATTTAATTCTAAAGCATTTAAAACATGCACATTTGTTTGAACGTGATTTATAAGGCTTCGAAGATTTTTCTCCCGTACCCTTTGTAAATTTAGGACACATGCAGTAAAATTTTTGACATGTGTTTTTTGGGTATTAAATTGGGGGGTTTTGATACCCGCGTGTACCATTCCCCCGCTATTTGAAAAGTTTTCTTTTGTAATCGGCAGATTTTTCACCATTGATGTGGTTCTCCTTGGGGAGACGCAGAAAAAGTGGAATTTTTTAATATTGACAATTGGGATTGTTTTCTATCAAGGGTTCAAATGTGTCCTTTAAAATTTCCCTAGTTCCACATTTTCCTAAGAATTTAGGTAGATTTTTTGTTTGGGGAGCTTTTTTGTAAATTGTCCCCCTTTTGGGAGCCCGAGGTAGGCCTAGACCCAACAGCTGGTTCAGTCCATGTTTATTTAAATCAACGGGTATTCCAAAAAAACCCCAAAATTTTGCTTGGACTCGTAATATGACTTTTAAAAAAATTCTCTATCAAATTTCATGACCTGTTTTGTGTCCTCAAATTTTAGTTTTTCTTGATAAGAAAAATAACTTTTCCAAATTTTCAATTTAGCGTTTCTCACCTTTAAATTCAAAAAGTCATGTATTGAGAATCGAAAAAATCAATAAAAGTTTTTATCTTTAAGGGCTGCTTTTAAATTCTTTTTTTTAAAAAGTAATTTCTTTTATCTGCCCCCATAAGGGGTAAAAAAGTTTAGTTTTTATTTTTAAGGAAATGCTTACCAAATTTAAGTGAAGAATGTCTATTTTAAACAGGTAATGCCGACGTCGAATCCAGACTTCTAAACGAACCCGCAAAAACGTCTGATGCGGGGCCCGGAGGTCCAAAATTTTGTGCACGAAGGGGCCCTAACGTGTCTCTGGAAGACGGGATAAAACATAGGCACCGTAGATGTTGCTGGTGCTAGTTTTAAAATAAATAAAAAAATTTCTTTAAACACTTTAAAGATTGTAATTGAAAAAATTTTTTAAGAGAGAAAATTTCTAGAGGCCATAGGCCCCCGAAAAATGGAAAACCCAAGTCAACAAAGTCAATAAAACAAAAAAGATTTGTAAATAAAATACACTGCCCGTTGGAAGCAAATAACAAAAAATAAATATAAAGGAAAACTAAAAAGGTTTTGTTTTAAGGGGGTAGGAAAACGTGTTAAATTTTTTACTTTTTTTTCCCAAAAAATTGTTATAACAAAAAATAATTCTTATGACGGCCAATCAGCGTTTTGTTTTTTATACGAGACCAAGAAAAAATTTAACATTTATGACAGGGCCCCTGAAAAAAATTACATACCAAACAGGTATCGGATTCTTGTTACCATAAAAACCCAAAAAACAATTTTTTAAGACTAAAAAAAAGTTATGAAAAAGCGGCTTATGTTCGTATTAATTTTTCTAGTCCTATAGCCTAATCGAATTTAGGCCTACACTGTTGTATTATGAAAAATTTCTACATCTGGGCCCAGGCCCCCAGGGCGGTTTTGATTTTTTTTGGAGTAATGAAAAAATTTTTTCGTTTTTAAAATAACGCAAAATTTTTTTTTTAAAATGCCGCCATCTGTTTTAATATTTTTTTTTATCCCCCTGCGGGGGGGTAATTTATGAATTGGATTCGGGGTTATACCGCACTTATACCACCGAATTCTGCTTATACCGGGATAAAAAAGTACTGAATCGGGGCCCTGGTCGGGGAAAAACTTTGTAATTATTTCAGGATTTAATTTTTTTAAAATTTTTAAAAATGTTTTTTAAATGCATATAAAACCGTGAGTCCCCTCATCTGTGGCAAAGGGCCTACTATGGTAAACTAGCCGTACGAAAAAACGTGAAATTTTGCAAGGTTTTTCTATTACTCAAACTACGAGCGGAATTTGGGGGTACCTTGCGTTCAACATTTGATAGACCTTTAGGGACGGCATTTTACAGCCACAAACAAATAAACAACAAACAAAAAATATTTTTTCTTAATCAAAACCATTGTTGTTAAACTAATTCCTACTCATGATAGGCCCATTTTACAGTTTATTATTTCTTTTAGGTTTAAATCGAAATGGATTGTGCTCATTTTGTTAGCAGTTCTCAGTTACCTGGTCACGGATGTCTGTTTAAAATTTCAGCTCAATCTATTCGGCCGTTCGGCCGTATGAGCTCGGACAGACATACATTTAACATACAGACAATGCTCACGGCCAAGGACCGATCGAGTAGCGTTATAAAGACTTCGTTTCGCTGCGCTCACTCGTCTAACTAGGGAAACGCCAAAGTCGTTGTAAGACGAGTGAGTGAACCATGTGTTGAGTACCCGGTAACATTAATTTTCCCCCTACCTTAGGCCTATCTAGCCTATCTTAGGCTACAGTGGCGCATTATGGCCTTACAGTTGACGCGCCCTTATACCAACAACGACTTTTGCGTTTCCATAGTCTAGTTGAGTAAGGCGCCCTTATAGCCGAAATGTGGGAGACGTGGGTTCAATCCCCTGGTCGAAAAGGATTTTGTAATTATTTCTGGATTGTATTTTAAAAATTATAAAACTTGTTTTGAAATACATATAACACAGTATAGTCCATCATCTGTGACAATACTAAGGAAAAAATAGCCAGTACGAAATACGTGAAAATATTGCAAGGTTTACTCAATCCAAAGTCCAACTCGCAACCTTCTCGTGGTTTTGCCCGTGATTAGGGGACTTTCATTCCCTGAAACTAATGGCGAGCTCTGGGTCGTCGTCGGGGAACTTTCCCCTTCCCTTTGACTACCTCCCCGACGACGACGACAAAGACAACACGGACGGATGATGAGACAGACGGAGACGACCACGACGTGGGGGAACCTTTGCCCTCCCCATACGCTTGTAGCTGGTTCTGACCAGGACATGCCTGTCCACCCCTTGAGACCCCGCGTCATCCCTTACGTCCCTCCCTTCGTATCGATTAGCCAAGTTGCATAAATATGAGACGTTAAGCAATATCCAATCAAATCGAATCACGAGCCGAATTTTGGGGTACCTTGACGTTCAACATTCAATAAACCTGGCATGGGCACGGCATTTCACAGCCAGGTAAATACCAAACAAAAATGACTTCTTCAAAAACAAAACCATTGTCGTTAAAAAAATTCCTATACATGTTGTCTATTTTTCAGTTTATTATTTCTTGTTAGTTTAAATCGAAATGGATTGTGCCCATTTTGTTAGCAGTTCTCAGTTACCTGGTTACGGATGTCTGTTTAAAATTTCAGGTCAATCTATTTGGCCGTTCGGCCGTATGAGTTCGGACGGACAGACATTAAACATACATTGGACACAGTCACGAGAAGGTCCGATCGAGTAGCGTTGTAGACTACGGTCGCTGCGCTCACTCGTCTAATAAGGATTTATTCACTTCTGAACACTTAACAAAATATTATTGAAATTTGATTTATTGAAATTATTGAAATTACCGACTGTGAGTCTAAACAATAAATGTGATAATTATATAAAGTTTGACATTATGAATAAATAAATGAATGAACAGAATACAAGAAAATTGATAAATACCTGAAAAAAATTAAAAAATAAAAATCACATAACCACAATTTCCTCACTCAACTATAATATTATTTTGAAGCATATGTCTTTAATTTAATTTTTATAACTCTAAATGAATCTAATTGTTTAATTTCTGGAAGAATCTTATTAACATTTAAAGGTACAGAGTAGCTTAACGATCTCTTCCCATATTTATTGTTAAAGGGTGGTAACTGGTATATTCCTGCACTTTTGGCTCGAGTTGAAGGCTTGTGGTCAATAAGAATTATATATTTTTTGGACAAAATAATGCTTTAATAACAGTTTATAAACAAAGATTTCCCTAACTGGAGAAACATCAAATAGTAAATACAAATCCGAGACACATCACCCATCAACGATTTCTCTTTCATTCATCATTTTTATAATTTTATTTTGTAATGATATTAAATTTTTAAGTTGCGAGTAAGACGCATTACCCCAAGCCGATATACCGTAAGATAAAACTGACTCAGCTAGAGCAATATATACCATTTAACGGTATTTAAATGATAAGATATCTTTTACTATACGGCGTAAAGCTGATAAGCACAAGATCTAAGTCTATTGCATAGTTTCCCTATTTGAATATCCCAGCAATATCTTCGATCTATTTCAAGACCTATTTCAAAACCTGGCTGTAACATGAAGTAATTTTTGTCTGGCATGAACATATAAACAAATCTTTGCCAGCGTTTCTATGCAAACAATTAAAATCGTGAGCAATTACCTCTATACTGGCATTCCGATCGGCGTTTAAAGGTGGGCAGATATGCACAATTCTAGTTCTTTCCGCGTTGATAATGAGATTCATGACATGGTTCCATTTCAAGAGATTAAGAAAATCTGCCTGCAAATATTCTACTGCTAGTTTGACGTTCTTATGTATTGCTAATAATGCAGCGTCGTCCGCAAAAAAAAAAAGATAAATACTAGACAATATAATTATCTGACCATAACGTAGACATATATAAATATAGTTGAGGACCCAAAATTGACCCTTGTGGTACGCCACTGCGATATGATTTAGCTTCACTATACACATCCCCTACTCTTACTTTTAGCTTCCTATTCAACAAATAGTTTTCAAATCACGTTTAAATCGTACCTCGTACGCCAATTTTTTGTAATGCATCTAAGAGTATATTGTGATCGAGGGTATCGACAGCTTTTTTGAAATCTATGAACATAACATACTATATGACAATTGCTATCAAGTTTGGAGTTAACTATATCAGAGAACGATCTTAAAAGGTCTTTTGTGCTTTTGTAGGTGATTGTTGTAAAGTTTCTATTGTTACTTGTTATTGTTATTATATACTTCAAAAAATTATATTAAAACCTTTATTTCAATGTATTCTGGCTAACTTCTTCAACTTTTTCTTTCAAATGTACTACATCACATAACCTTAATGTCCATGTGAAATATGAACGTTGTAGCCCCACCCGTTTGGACAGAATCGGCCCAAATGTCACTAAAATATCGCACTAAAAATCGGAAAACGTAAAAGTACGATATTCAAGAGAAATATTTCTTTGATTGTACCTAAACACGTGGCAGGTCTAAGTTCAGAATTTTTGAAGGTCCTCTCCAATTTTCTTCAAGATCGCGTATGCGGTTTGCCTGGTAGAGAGCGAACAAACAGGCAAAAAAAAAAAACACCCGTGCTAAATTTGTTGGGGTTCAGTGAAATTGAAGTCTTCGCTTCGTTCATCCAACAAGTAACTGTTCTTCAAGTGACCTTGTTGTAACACTTACCTTTGAACAATATCCCAGGAATAAATAAGTCTCTTACACAACCAGCTAATCGACTGCTAGTCCAGTTCTCATCGCCTTATACTAGGAAAACGCTTAAGTTCCGCCGCGTTGATGGATGAGCTTTTTTGTTAGATTTTAGTATGCAGAGGACCACGTTTCCTTTACAAGTTCTTTTTGAATGCATTGTAGGTGATTGTTGTCAAGTTTCTATTGTTACTTGTTAATTGTTATTATAAACCTAAAAAAAACTCATATTAAAAACCCTTTTTTCTATGGATTCTGGCCAACTGTTTCAACTTTTTATTTCAAAAAGCATACATAACCATAACCTTAATGTCCATGTGAAATACGAACGTTGTAGCCTCACCCGTTTGGTCAGAATCGGCCCAAATGTCACGAAAATATCGTGCTAAAAATCGAAAAAAAATCGTAAAAAGTACGATATTCATGAGAAGTATTTCTTCAATCGTACCCAAAAACGTAGCAAGCCTGAGTTCAAGAAAACAAAAGTCCCCTCAAATTTTCGTCAAGAGTCGCATAAATGCCGTTTGCCCGGTAGAGAGCGAACAAACAGACAAAAAAAACACCCGAGCTAAATGTTTTGGGGGTCAGTGAAATTGAAGTCTTCGCTTCGCTTATCCAATTACGGTGATGTTGCATTTGGGGCCGCATCACCCTAGGTGGCAGGCTTGGAGCCGGTCCCGACTGCCAATTCCCCTAAGCCCAACGACCTTTTTTTTCCCTAACACCAACATTAGTACCTGTCGATGAAGAACATGCTACTTGCCGTCACCTTTAAAAGGAACCAAACCGGAAATCACTTCGCTGTGTGGGTGGGGTATATCTGCCCGGTTCATTTGAAAAGAGCGAGCACATGGCAAAAATCCGTGAAGCACGTGGTCAACTGTGGGCCCTCGCGGGTAGCGGGGGGGGAGGGAAGCCAATCCCAGCACGGCCTGCACCCTCGCACCCTCGTTAACGACCCTCTTACCACCCCAATTTTAATCGTTTCTGACCTGAAAAGCAGGTGCATGTTGCCATAGCTTGCGTCGGTCACAAACACATCTTCACACACACATCTGGTAGAGGACCGAGCACTATATGGCAGCACTGGGGCTATATTAAAACTGCCCGCGCTCAAATATCCCCCTCCAATCTTAAAACCCAATTACGTCCGGTTTGGTTCCTTTAAAAGTTGCAACTTAGTATACGGGTGAAAGAGGGGGCGTTGTTGGCTTTTAGGGGAATTTCTGCATTCCCTTAACGCCAACAGCGTGTTGTGATTTAAACCAGGGGGCGTTGTTGGTCTTAGGGGAATTTCTATTTTCCCCCTTACGCCAACAGCGTGTGTATTTAAATTCAAGGTGTAGTTGGGTTTGGGGGAATTCTTTTTGTTACATACATACATTAAAAACGTATGTTTTATGTAACTAGGGAAACGCCAAAGTCGTTGTTAGACGAGTGAGTGAGTCATGTTTGATACCCGGTAACATTCCTTTTCTTTCCCCTAACCTTAGGCCTCCCTAGCCTATCATAGGCTACAATGGAGCTTATAGCCTAACTATGACCTAACTAAATACCATATTTTTATACAACTTATAATCAAACTTGAGGGCTTTTCCCAAAGAGAAACCCCTTTACCGATATTTTGAAAGTCAACGGAAATGGCTAAAGTTTGTTGGATGAAAGATAACTTGAATAAAAAGGGGAAAAAAATAACTTTTTTTTTTTGGACGGACAAAAGCTCTATTTTGGCCATTATTTTGCAAATTTTGGGTCTTTAAACGGAAATGAATGTTTTGGATGCAATATTTAATTTTTAGCTATGATTTTTTTTTTTTGCTTCAACCACAACCTTTGTCTTTGGACTGAGTAAAAGGGGAAAATAATTTTCTGAAATATGTTCGAGGTAAATTTTTTTGTCAATGGTACAAAAAGAGTTTAGAACCGGGAAAACGAAAAAAATCGTTCATCAAAGTTTTTCATAAAATTAGTTTCCCTTGTACTCATCCAGAGACAAAAGGGGTGTTGAAGCAATAAAAAAAAATTATAGCTAAAAATTAAATATTGCATCTAAAACATTCATTTCCGTAATGACCCCAAATATGCATATTTTGGCCAAATAGAGCTTTTTATCCCGTCCAAAAAAGTTATTTTTTTTCCTTTTTTATTCAAGTTCATCTTTCATCCCACCAACTTTAGCCATTTTCAGTTGACTTTCAAAATATCGGTAAGAGTGCTCTGGAATAGCCTTAAATGCAAATGTTCCCGCGTACTCAACACATGACTCTCTCACTCGTCTAACAACGACTTTGGCGTTTCCCTAGTCGAGTTGGCTAAAGCGCCCTTATAGCCGAAATGTGGGAGACGTGGGTTCAATAGTCGGGAAAGATTTTGTAATTTCTGGATTGTATTTTTTAAATTATTTAACATGTTTTAAAATGTATATAACGCAGTGTAGTCCATCATCTGTGACAATACTATGGAAACATAGCCAGTACAAAATACGTGAAAATATTGCAAGGTTTACTCAATCTACGAGCGGAATTTGGGGTACCTTGATGTCAAACATTCAATTAACCTTGGACACGGCATTTCACAGCCAGGAAAATAACAAAAATTATTGTTTCAAATGAAACCATTGTCGTTAAAATAATTCCTATACATTTCAGCGAATTTTTTCAGTTTTTTATTTCTTGCAGGTTTAAATCGCAACAGATTGTGCTCATTTTATTGGCATTCTCAGTTACCTGGTCACGGATGTCTGTTTAAGAATTTCAGCTCAGTCTATTTGGCCGTTCGCCGTATGAGCCCGGACAGACAGACATTTAACATTTAACAGAATTAATCACGACCAAGGACCGATCAAGTAGCGTTGTAGACTACGTTCGCTGCGCTCACTCGTCTAATTAGTACCTATGTCATGTTCAGTGTTGATATTTTCAGAGCATCCACAGACGACAGATATTCTGAAAAAGTTGCATACGTGTTCGAAATTTGGTTTATTTATTAAGTACTTTCATAAAAAATATACCAGTTTGTTTTTTTTTTAATTTAAAATTATACATCCAAACTAAAACTTTGTCTAAAACTTTTAAATGTCCCGAAAACCCTTTGATGACATTTTTTATTTATGGGGTTTGTTTCGTGCGGGGTATGTTTTTTTCTGTCGACGTTTCAAAGACCTGTTATCTTTTCTTCAGGACATAAAAAATTAATTGAATTTGTAAAATTCCTTTTTGTTTCTTGTTTTTGTTTTTTTATTTTTATTATTAAGTTTGTTGTTTTGGTTAACCTAAAAAAAGCTTCCAAAATTCACTGTCAATTATCATTTGCTAGACAATTTTCCCCTATTTCTAGTTTTTCCCCCCCAGACACTTCCTCTTGAACCCGGCAAAATCCCTTTGGACTGGATCTTGAAACTTCCCAATGGGGTTTGTTTTCTTTACCTGTTTTGTTTCTCGTTTAGTGATGATTTTAGAACAGGACCCATGCAGGGCTGGGGACAAAACAGTACCCCCTTTTGAAGTTGTTGGGATTTTTTTTAATTTTTTGCCTCCTAATACTCGGGGCACTGCAAATCAACCTTGAAAAAAACGAGTTGATCAAATTGAATTTTATGACCCAAATTCAAGCGTGATCAGCTCAGAAACAGGCTTTGAGTCTTTGAAAAATCATTTACTCCTCTTCATTCGATTGCCTTTGCTGCAAACCCATCGTATGTGCGTTCATCTCCTTTTTAAATCTGGTTGATATTTTTCTCCCGGCTCTCCAATATACACATTTCACATTCAATGGTACCTTGAAAATTCCCGACTGCATTTATTAGAATCCTAACGGGTCGAATAAAGAGTTATTTTCCTTCTGACAAAAACTCGTTTGATTTTCTTTTTTCTCAGTAACCTCTTTTTTCTGTGGGTGGTCTTGTGAAAAAAGGGCAGCACTGCTATACCCACTGTTTCACTGAGTCCCCATTTCTTCCCCATTTTGGGTTTTTCCCAGAAAATGCTTGTTTAATGGTTTTTTGGTGAAATCCTTCTGGGGGAAAATGCTTTTTCCAAAAACCTTTATTTCCCCCGGATTGGGGTTTTTCATCTGTTGGGGTTTTCGCCTGTTTACCAACAGACGAAGGTTTAGAAATGGTTCCCCCTATCTCCAGTACTAGAAAAATATTTTTCAGGGATGTTTTAAACCCAAATTGCTAAAACCGGTACTCTCAAACCCAAAAAAGGTTTTTGGCTACTTTTAAAAGATGATATTTATTGCTTTTGGGCAACAGGGAAAGAAAAGCTTTTGATCTATTTTCTAGAAGAATGAATTCTCAAGACAAAGCTTACGTTCACTATGGAAATAGAACAAAAATCAGTAGCTTTCTGGACGTGATGGTTAAGAGGGGGGGGGGATGGTAAGTACACACACGGTGTAAAACCAAACCCCTACAACCGTTACTTCATGCCCTTCTCACCCCCACCCGAAAAGAAACGTTTTAAAAATTCCCCCCCATCAGGCGAAACGTCTAACAGATGAAAAACCCCTTCACGGGGGAAATAAAGGTTTTGGAAAATGCATTCCTCCAAAAGGATATTCACCAAAAAAACCCTTAAACAAGCATTTTTTTAGGGGAAAAACCCAAAATGAGGGAAAAAATGGGAAAATAGCTGAAACAGTGGTATATACATGCTGCCATTTGTTTACAAGACCCCCGACAGAAAAATAGGTTAGAGAAAAAAGCATCAAAACATTTTTGTAAGATAGGAAAAAAAGCTCTTTTTCGACCCGTTTTGGATTCTAATAAATTTGCAGTCGTGGGAATTTACAAGGACCATTAATTGGAGATTTTTGGGGGGGGATTGGGGAACCGGGGGAAAAATACAACCCGATTAAAGGGGCAGAACGACACTCGACTGGGGTTTTGCAGCAAAGGAACCGAAAGATAGAGGAGTAAATGATTTGCAAAGACATCAACGCTTTGGTAGCATCACGCTTTGAATTTGGGTCTAAAATTCATTTGATCAAACGTCAGTTTGTTCAAGGTTTTATTTAGCAGTGCCCCCGGTAGTTAGGGGGGAATGGGAAATTTTAAAAAAAATCCCAACAAATTCAAAAGGACCTGTTTTGTCCTCACCCGTGGGATCCTGTTTTAAATCAGTCACAAAAGAGAAACAATACAGTGTAAAGAAATCAAACCCCATTGAGGAAATTTTATAGATCCATACAAGGAAATTTGCCGGTTTAAGAGGGAAGATTCTGGGGGGGAAGATACGAAATAGGAAAATTGTCTAGCAAATGATAATTACGTGGAATTTAGGAAGCTTATTTGGGTTTCCCCAAACAAAACTTTAATAATAACAATGAAAAAAACAAGAACAAAAAACAAAGGAATTTCACAAAATTCATTCATAATTTTCAGTCCGAAAAGAAGTAAAAATGGGCTTCGAAAAGTCGACAGAAAGATATCATACCGCCGCTACGAAAAACCCCATAAATAAAAAAATTAAACGTTGTCATTCGTTCTGTGTCTACTTGTAAATTTTTACTTTTTTAAAAGTATATGTAAAATGCTCTTTACAAAGCGTAGTCATGGCAAAAGAACTGAAAAAGTCAATTTATCTTGTCCCTCCCCCCTTTTTTCAATAATAGCTAGTCAAATTAAAACCATCAAATTTTAACTCTTTCCTATGCGAGGCTTTTCCAGTTTTTGCAATAAAACTGTTTAAGATGATTTGGAAGATTAAAATTTAAATGTTTTCATTATTCGTGGTGGACATCACCAGGGACATCAGACAGACGTCCCTGTCCAAGTGTAAAAATCTTAGGTGTCAAAATTTATCAAATATGCATATAAATAATAAACTAGGCCGCTTAGCGAACGCTTTTTTTAGTCGCGTTGATGGATGAGCTTTTTTGTTAGTTTTAGTTTGCGTAGGACCACTTTTCCTCTGCAAGTGCTTTTTGAATGCCTTTCAGGTGATTGTTGTCAAGTTTCTATTGTTACTTGTTATTATAAACCTAAAAAACTCATAAAAACCTTTATTCTATGGATTCTGGCTAACATTCTCAACTTTTCTTCAAAACAGCAACACATCACCATTACCTTAATGTCCATGTAAAACATGAACGTCGTAGCCCCACCCGTTTGGTCAGAATCAGCCCAAATGTCACGAAAATATCGCACTAAAAATAAAAAAAAATCGTAAAAGTACGATATTTATGAGAAATATTTCTTTGGTTGTACCCAAAAACGTAGGAGGTCTAAGTTCAGTGATTTCGGAGGTCCTCTTCAATTTTCATCAAAAACGCATATGCCGTTTGCCCGGCAGCGTGCGAACAAACAGACAGAAAAACAAAAAACAAAAAACAATTAAACATTGGCTTAATTTTTTGAGAGGTAAGTGAAATTGAAGTTTTCGCTTCGCTAATCCAATTTGCTGAACATTAGTAAATAACTAGGAAAACGCTTAAGTCATGCCGCGTTGTTGGAGGAGCGTAATTGGTGCATTGAGCTGCCATGTGATATGCGGATTTTCTGTTGTTCTGTGAAAAATAATTACTAAGTTGAAGATTTTTTAAAATTAAATTAAATTAAATAAAAAATAAACTTAGATTCTAAATTTTTTTTATTAATCGTACTAATTAAAAAAAAATAAAAAATCGAAAAATTGCGATTTTTATAAGAAATAATTATTCGATTGCGCTCAAATTTCACACGAATATATAAATTCATAAAATTAAGGTTCTGTGAAAAAATCATTACAATAGGATAAAGCATGTAGGTGTTATAAGTCAAAGAATTGTTTTAAAAATGAAAAAAAACGTAAAATTTCGATTTTCACGAGAAATAGTTTTTCGATTGCGCTCAAATTTCACACGAATACCTAAATACATAAAATTAAGGATCTGTGCAAAAATCATTAAAATCGGATAAAGCATGTAGGTGTTATAAGCTGATTTTTTTTTTAAATCGAAAAAAATCGTAAAATTGCAATTTTAATGAGAAATAATTTTTCGATTGCGCTCAAAAACGTGGCAGTTCTAAGTTCAGAGATTTCAAACGTCTCCATAAAATTTCATCGTAATTGGAGTATCGATTTAGCCGGAATCGTGTTAACAAACACACAATAATACAAACAGAAAAAAAAGAAAGAAAAACATTCCGGATTTTTTCTCCAGTGTAGTGAAATGGAATCTTCGCTTCGCTCGCTACGCTCATCCAATAAATATGTTTTCTTTTTTTAAGTCACCAAAATAGGAGTGTGCAAAAACTAAAAACTAAATCAAAAATAGTTTGGGCATTTAAAAATTCTGCGTATTCCACATTTTGGAAAACATGTTTTACAGCCTTAAGACTAGACTATTTTAACAAAGGATAAAAATGATGATTCCGCCCCAAGCATCGCATGATATAAGCAAAAACACAATCTTTCGAGCCGTTCGCGACGCAAAAGTATTTCCAAATTTTTTTTATTCCCTTTCTATGAACTCTAGTTCGTAATAATAACGTTTTTAAAGTTATATTTCCTATTAATATTGATAGGAATTATATATAGGGAGTGAAGCTCCCCTATGCACCACTTTTTCAATCCTGCCGTCTGGGCGTATGTCACGTCTCACGATAAAAACCGAACACCACCTCCAAAAATTGACATGCTGTTTGTTTGTATTGTTGTTTAACAATAAAGGAGATACCTACAAAACATGTTTGTGTTATAACACTGCGGTGAGAATCCTGACATACAAATACCCGGCACCTCCACCAACAATTAGATTGAATGCTTGAGAAAAGTATTGTGTTTTGTTTGTATTAGGATCTTCTTGGACGATCTTAAAACAAACATCATGGGCAAAATTGCCCTAGCCTGTTATTTGTTCTTTCTTATTGTTAATATCCGATAAGAAATCAAATCGCATATTATTTCTACAATTAATATTACTAGGAAAACGCTAAAGTCCCGCCGCGTTGATGGATGAGCTTTTTAAAGTTTTTAGTTTGCGTGGGATATCTTTACTTTTGCAAGTGCTTTGTTTTGCTGCCTACTCATTGAAGTTGATTGTTGTCAAGTTTCTATTGTTTCTTGTCAATGGTATTATTTACCGTAAAAACTTATATTTAAAGCTTCATTCTATGGATTCTCGCTTGCTTTTCAACTTTTTTTTTAGTGGTACTACATAACCATAACCTTAATGTCCATGTATAATATGAACGTTGTAGCCCCACCCGTTTGGTCAAAAATTGGCCCAATGGCACGAAAATATCGTAACAAAAATAAAAAACTATATTAAAAACTTTATTTCTATAGATTCTGGCTAACTTTTTTGAACTTTTTCTTCAGAAAGCAATACATCACTATTACCTTAATGTCCATGTGAAATATGAACGTTGTAGCCTTACCCGTTTGGTCAAATCGGCCCAAATGTCACGAAAATATCGCACTAAAAATCTAAACAAAATCGTAAAAGTACGATATTCATGAGAAATATTTCTTCGATTGTAGCCAAAACGTAGCAAGTCTAAGTTCAGAGATTAATAAGGTCCCCTCCAATTTCATCAAAATCGGATCTGCCGTTTGCCCGGTAGAGAGCGAACAAACAGACGGAAAAAAGAAAAAAACACCCGAGCTAAATGTTTTGGGGGGTCGGTGAAATTGAAGTTTCGCTTCGCTCATCCAATTAAATGCAATAATCTGAAATAAAAAAAATAGGTACTTTTTCGGAAATTTGTTTCGCTTATAGTTCAAGCACAAATTCCATAATTTTCGAATTTGGACATTTTGTACCAAGACGAGAATAATTATTATTATAATACTAATATAATACTATAATACTATTCCGTTGGGAGGCAAACGATATTTCACATCAAGTACATCCCTTAAAATTGGAAAGAGTGTTCAATGATTCGTTTTTTCATGGATGGTTATCTGAAGAATGTATTCAATTAAAAATCAAATTAAAATTCAATAGTTTAAGTTTATTTAAGGGACCAGCAGTTTGTATCTTACGTATGTTAAATTAGCCATTACTAATTTTTTTTTTAAAATAACCATACCAACTAGAGTTTTTTCCCCCTAGTTTTAGAATTTAATTGTTTACACTTAGGCCCTACCATCTTTCATACCCCGAGAATGTAGTTGGAAACTATATTTAATTGGATGAGCGAAGCGAAGACTTCAATTTGACTTTGTGTTTTTTTGTTTGTTTTTGGATGAGCGAAGCGAAGACTTCAATTTCACCGACCCCCCAAAAAATTTAGCTCGGGTGTTTTTTTTTTTTTTTTTTTTTTTTCCGTCTGTTTGTTCGCTCTCTACCGGGCAAACGGCATATCCGATCTTGATGAAAATTTGAGAGGACCTTCGAAATCTCTGAACTTAGAGGTGTATTGTTTTTGGGCACAATCGAAGAAATATTTCTCATGAATATCGTACTTTTACGATTTTTTTCGATTTTTAGTGCGATATTTTCGTGCCATTTGGGCCGATTCTGACCAAACGGGTGGGGCTACAATAGTCATATTATACATGGACATTAAGGTTATGGTGATGTAGTACCTTATGAAACAAAAAGTTGAAAAAGTTAAAACAGAATCTATAGAAATAAAGCTTTTAATATAAGTTTTTTACGGTTTAGTGCGATATTTTCGTGCCATTTGGGCCGATTCTTACCAAACGGGTGGGGCTACAACGGTCATATTATACATGGACATTAAAGTTATGGTGATGTAGTACCTTTTGAAAGAAAAAGTTGTAAAAGTTAGCCAGAATCCATAGAAATAAAGCTTTTAATATAAGTTTTTTTACGGTTTAGTGCGATATTTTCGTGCCATTTGGGCCGATTGTGACCAAACGGGTGGGGCTACAACGTTCATATTTAACATGGACATTAAGGTTATGGTGATGTAGTACCTTATGAAACAAAAAGTTGAAAAAGTTAGCCAGAATCCATAGAAATAAAGCTTTTAATATAAGTTTTTTACGGTAAATATAATACCAAGTGACAAGAAACAATAGAAACTTGACAACAATCACCTACAATGCATAGGCAGCAAAGCAAAGCACTTGAAAAAGTAAAGATATCCCACGCAAACCAAAAACTTAAAAAAAGTTCATCCATCAACGCGGCGGGACTTTAGCGTTTTCCTAGTTTACTTACGTAACCCCAATAAAAATAGCTCGGGTGTTTTGTTTTTGTTAGTTTTTTTGTCTGTTTGTTCGCACTCTACCGGGCAAACGGCATATGCGATCTTGATGGAAATTGGAGGGGACCTTCGAAATCTCTGAACTTAAAGCTGTATTGTTTTTGGGTAGAATCGAAGAAATATTTCTCATTAATATCGTACTTATACGATTTTTTTCGATTTTAGTGTGATATTTTCGTGATATTAGGAAAAACGGCTACTCTGATATTGATGAAACTATATAGGAACGTTTAAAATCACTGAAATAATATATTTTATGATTTTAGAGACATTTGAAAAAATTTCTCATAGAAATCGTACTTTTACGATTTTTTCTCCGGTTTTTAATACGATATTTTCGTGATATTTGGGCGTTCTGACCAAACGGGTGGGGTTCAACGTTCATATTTTACATTGACATAAAATTATGATGATGTAGTGCCTTTTGAAATAAAAAGTTGAAAAAGTTGGTCAAAATTCATCGAAATAAAGGTTTTAATATCAGCCTTTTACAGGTGTATAATTAACAAGTATATCAAGTAACTATAGAAAAAGTAAGGAGATTCCACATAGAACGTAATCATTGGACAGAAATATTCTTAAAAAAAGCTCATCCATCAACGCGACTGAAAAAAGCGTTCGCGAAGCGGCCTAGTTGTAATTAATTTATCTATGTAGTTAGTGTACATTTTTTAAAAATATTTTAACACTTGTTTGAATTATTATAATTAAAAGTAACACAAAATTGTATTATTGAAAGGGGCAAAGTTTTAAGACTCAATATATCTACATGCTCTAAACTTTCAAGACATTTGAATGTATAGTTCCTGAGAAAAATGTACCTTTGTATTAAAAAATGATGTTCTGAGAATACCTACGCCAAAGTTCCGCAACTAACAGTTTGTGCATTCCTACCGAACATAATCTCTTACTTTAAAAAAAATCCAAACTCCCCCCCAAATTTTTTTTTTTTTCATTTTTTTTCATTTTAATCTAAATAAGTTACTATTCAACACATAAATGAATTGAATTGAATTTTAATTTGATTTTTAATTGAATACATTCTTCCAGATAACCACCCATGAAAAAAAAATTATTAAACACTTTCCAATTTTAAGGGATGAACTTGGGTGAAATATCGTTTGCCTCCCAACGGAAAAGTAATTCTTACATTTTTATCTACCACCATACCAAATTTTACGCTGGTAAGTGTTGATAAAAAAATCACTATTAGTGGTGGGGACGAAAAAACATGAGAAATTAGGTTGATTGGATCGAAACATGCTTGATAATATAATATGATGTTATTGGATAATTTTAATAATTATAATGTATAGAATACGACCTAGTACCAATTCCAATTTTAAGGGATGGTGTAGAGGGCATTAGGGGTGAAATATCGTTCGCCTCTCAACGGAATAGTAATTCTTCTATTTTTATCTACCACCATGCTAAATTTCAGGCAGGTAAATTACAATACAGTGTTTGTAACTAAAAGTATAATTATTTGGGTTGGGGGTGAAAAAATTGTTTGTTT
Source organism: Sweltsa coloradensis (assembly GCA_024449915.1). Lineage (NCBI taxonomy): Eukaryota > Metazoa > Arthropoda > Insecta > Plecoptera > Chloroperlidae > Sweltsa > Sweltsa coloradensis. The sequence continues at coordinate 25,187 of JAMZAV010002937.1, forward strand.
TGTATGAATGATTTGTAGACTGGACTATAACACATCGACACATAATTTTAATCAGCAATTGAAATATTCAAAATTTATTAAATACTACCTTACGTTTTTCCCAAAGTTAAGGGTGGTAGAGAACAATAGGGGTGAAATATCGCTTGCCTCCCGGCGGATTATTATTTTTTAGGTTATTATGTACCATCATGCCAAATTTCATGCTGATAACTCACTAGGTGCCTCACTGGTGAATGCTGGAAATCAAGGTAAAAATAATATAAACTATTAGGGATGGGGGTTGAAAAAATGTGATTTTGGAAATGAGAATAGGCTGATTGGGTTAAAACACATTAATACACAATTTTAATAACTAATTTGAATAAAAATTCTTTTTTGAGTTAGAGCAGTGGTTAATTTGTAAGGGAAAAGGTGGGTACACGCTAAAAAGCTGGAGAATTACTTTTAGGGGACCAGTACGGGGGGTTTAGGGGGCTTGCCCCCCAACGATAGCGCCGCAGGGGAAAATTTGAAAATCAGGTTTTTAGAGTGTGTTTGGTGCGTTCTAGAAAAACAAGTGGGCTGAATGCAATACAAAATTAATGGTATTTTTTGTACAATAATAATTATAAAACTTACAAAAAAAGTATTGTTAATTGTAGTGACGAGATTCCATGTCACAACCATTGAATATGCATATCATTACGTTCGTGATCACGTCCAACAAATCAACAATAATGGGAAATTGTCGAAATTGTTGGTCATTACTCTGCAAAAGTGAGGGCTGAGGGGGGGGGGGGGGTCACGGTAAAAATTGGGGTAATCCCCCCACCCCCCAGTTATAAATGTATTCAAGTAAATTTGAAATATGAGCATGTGGGTGAAAAATTATATAAATTATTTTCGTTTTTTTAAAATATATATTAGCCAAAATGTGAGTGTTTCGTACCTAATAATTCATGAAAAAAGGTGGGTATACTGCGTATACCCCCAAAAATAGGTGGGTACACTGCGTGTACCCGCGCTCCATTACAAATTAAGCACTGGGTTAGAGCTATAAATTATTCTAATTTTAGGGGATGATTTAGGGGGTGTTGGGGGTGAGATATCGCTTGCCTCCCGGCGGATTTTTAATTGTGATATTTTATCTACCCCATGCAAAATTTCGCGCTGGTATCCGGATTTGCAATATTCTAGTGTTTTTTCCCCCTTTCTGCAGCTCTCACTACTAGGTTTAAATACCCATACCGTTGTTGGTGTTAGGGGAATTCAGAAATTCCCGTAACACCAACAACGGCCCTAGGTTTAAATACCCATACCGTGTTGGTGTTAGGGGAATTCAGAAATTCCCGTAACACCAACAACGGCCCTTATTTCACCCCTTGTAGCATGTTCTTCATAGGCAGGTATAAATGTTGGTGTTAGGGGAAAAAAAAGGTCGTTGGGCTTAGGGGAATTGGCAGTCGGGGAAGACACCGGCAGGCTTACCTCAACACCATTAGTGAGCTATGGTCCGAAGAGAATAAATCCTTCCCTAAAGTCACAATGACTGTTGTAAGATCAGTTAAAACATAGTCCAATGTAGCAAGCTCGCGTGTGAAATGCATGTTGTTCTGTGCTAGACCAAGCCCATGTACTAGGAAAACGCTAAAGTCCCGCCGCGTTGATGGATGAGCTTTTTAAAGTTTTTAGTTTGCGTGGGATATCTTTACTTTTGCAAGTGCTTTGTTTTGTTGCCTACGCATTGTAGGTGATTGTTGTCAAGTTTCTATTATTTCTTGTCAATTGGTATTATTTACCGTAAAGAACTTATATTAAAAGCTTTATTTCTATGGATTCTGGCTAACTTTTTCTACTTTTTCTTTCAAAAGGTACTACATCACCATAACCTTAATGTCCGTGTATAATATGAACGTTGTAGTCCCACCAGTTTGGTCAGAACTGGCCCAAATGACAAGAAAATATCGCACAAAAAATAAAAAAACACATATTACAAGCTTTATTTCTAGAGATTCTGGTTAGCTTTTTCAACTTTTTCTTTGAAAATGTACTACATCACCATAACCTTAATGTCCATGTATAATATGAACGTTGTAGCCCCACCCGTTTGGTCAGAATTGGCCCAAATGGCACGAAAATATCGCACAAAAAATCGAAAAAAATCGTAAAAGTAAGATATTCATGAGAAATATTTCTTCGATTGTACCCAAAAACGTGGCAAGTCTAAGTTTAGAGATTTCGAAGGTCCTGTCAAATTTTCATCAAGATCGCATATGCCGTTTGCCCGGTAGAGAGCGAACAAACAGACAAAAATACAAACAAAAAAAAACAAAAAAAACACCCGAGCTAAATTTTTGGGGGGTCAGTGAAATTGAAGTCTTCGCTTCGCTCATCCAATAAAGTGATCCATGAACCAAACATCCATATTAATTTTGCACTCACTGGTTGTTGAAGAAGTCCATCTAGCAGACATGTTAAAATCTCCAAGAAGCACAACATGACCAAGAGGCAGAACACGAAGCATGGATTGAAAGCATTCCTCAAGATCACTTTCCTTGTTAGCCGGAGGCCTATAATAACAGCAGCCTACTAGAAGTTTAGTTTTTAGAATCGTTATTTCAACCCATATTAACTCACAGTTAGTTTCAAAGTCATATCGTCTCTTAGCAGGCCAGGATATATTGACTCCAACCAAAGAGAACTCCTCCTCATTTGTAAGATGCTCGGTCACGCCGAGAAATTGTGAATGATTTTGACAAGGGAATTTCTGCGTCTTGAACCGTGTTTAAAAGCCATGTCTAACTCCTTGCCACTACATCATTATCACTCAATTCTGGTAAATGTATGTCGCACTCTGCAAATTTATTTTTTTATACTAGGAAGCTTCCCCATCTCTTTCTTTAGTCGCGTTGATGGATGAGCTTATTTGTAAGTTTTTAGTTTGCGTGGGATCTCTTTACTTATCAAGTGCATTTTGAACGCATTGTAGGTGATTGTTGTCAAGTTTCTATTGTTACTTGTTAATTGTTACTATAAACGTCAAAAAACTTATATTAAAACCTTTATTTATATAGATTCTGGCTATTTTTTTCAACTTTTTCTTTCAAAAAGCAATACATCACCATTACCTTAATGTCCATGTGAAATATGAACGTTCTAGCCCCACCCGTTTGGTCAGAATCGGCCCAAATGTCACGAAAATATCGCACTAAAAATCGAAAAAAATCGTAAAAGTACGATATTCATGAGAAATATTTCTTCGATTGTACCCAAAAACGTAGCAAGTCTAAGTTCAGAGATTTCGAAGGTTCCCTCCAATTTTCATTAAGATCGCATATGCCGTTTGTCCGGTAGAGAGCGAACAAACAGACAGAAAAACAAACAAAAAACAAAAACAAACAAAAATATACATTGGAGTTAAATTTTTTGAGGGGTCAGTGAAATTGAAGTCTTCGCTTCGCTCATCCAACTACGTAAATTTTGATAGTATAAAATGAAAGATTTTTGTTGGTCGAATTCATTTGTTTGTTTGTTGTTATGATTTTTATTTGGTATTACGCCAAGCCCAATATTCTAAACTTCAAATTGACTCACTAACAATACCACTTGTTCCTCTGGTATCGTTGATTACATTGATATCAGAACAATTTATAAAACTACACAAATACACAAAATTACTCATTAAAATGGAGAGCACTTATGAAATGACAGATCAATTCATGTCACTGCCTTCTTATAAATATGATAATTAATGGCGTTTTCCATTGGCCGCACTCAGGTCGCACTAGTGCGCACCAAGGAGGTATGAATAATGTAAGGAGACAGCATGCGCTATCTGTGGCTGTACAAATGAACGTGGCCGTTTGCGTCTCTTATCGAGTTTTTCGCATTATTTGCTGCTTCTCGTTGGTGCTGACCAATATGGCGGCTACTAAAACATAGAGTTTTTCGCAGTATTTACTTCTTCTCGTTGGTGCTGACCAATATGGCGACTACCATCGACGGCACTGAAACAGCTGATATTATACTTGAAACATTGATAAAACTCTTGTATCAATATGAGAATGAATATTAAAGAGTTGAAATTTAATTTTTGTTGATGTGCTGCGTTTTTGTTTGTTTTGGAATGTTCATAGCTTTGACAATGAGCTCTAATAATACCGACGACCTTGCTTTGGGTTCGAGGCTTTCGCGCACCACCATTGTCGTTCAAAGTGGCTATGGTTTTGACGGCGACATGCTGTCTCCTTACATTATTCATACCTCCTTGGTGCGCACTGGATTGCCACTTGTCTTTTAATTTGTTCAGTTTTGTAATGTTATTCAAGTGGAGGTTGACAACAATGACATCTCTGCACTCGCCGAGTGCATGCCAATGGAAAACTCCATTAGAATAAGGTAAAAGCGCAATGAGACATAGGCCTACTGATTCATGTTTAGCCATTGTTTGTTAGTTTAGTCTTTTCGGTAAAACCGTAGAGCTTTGTGACTTAATATTTCATCCAACTTATTGATCGATGTAGAGGAAATCCACTTATGTATTTCATTATTGAAAATATATATTGAAGTGTTTCTTACTTTTGGTGGAACATTGAAAGCAACTTGCTTCTGTGATAGAGTTATTGTTTACTTTTACAATTAAAAATGGAATTATAACATTATGTTTATGTTTTTTTCTTGTTTGTGATTGAAGAGAGATTTTTCTAAAACTGTTAAGATTGGTTTAAACAAACTTTAGGAGGTTTCTCGCATACAGCTTGCGAATGTCAAGCATTTTGCTTTTACTATAATAGAGCAGTAATGTGGGATATTGAAAGTATTTTTGGATGAGCGTAGCGAGCGAAGCGAGCGAAGCGAAGATTCCATTTCACTACACTGGAGAAAAAAATCCGGAATGTTTTTTTTTTTTCTTTCTTTCCTTCTTTCTTTTTTTCTGTATTTTTGTGTGTTTGTCAGCACGATTCCGGCTAAACCGATACTCCGTTTGCGATGAAATTTTATGGAGGCCTTCGAAATCTCTGAACTTAGAACTGCCACGTTTTTGAGCGCAATCAAAAAATTATTTCTCATGAAAATCGCAATTTTACGATTTTTTTCGATTTTTTGAAAATTTATTTTACTTATAACACCTACATGCTTAATCCGATTTTCATGATTTTTTCACAGAACCTTAATTTTATGAATGAAGATATCCGTGTGAAATTTGAGCGCAATCGAAAAATTATTTTTCATGAAAATATAAATTTTGTGAGTTTTTTCTTTTTTAGAACAATTTTTTTACTTATAACACCTACATGCTTTAATTTATTGTAATACTTTTTTCACAGAACCTTAATTTTATGAATTTATATATTCGTGTGAAAATTGAGCGCAATCGAATAATTATTTCTTATAAAAATCGCAATTTTTCGTTTTTTAAATTTTTAAAATTCATACGATTAATTAAAAAAAATAAAAATTAAAGTTTATTTATAATTTAATTTAATTTAATTTAAAAAAAATCTTCAACTTAGTACTAATTTTTTCACAGAACATTGAACAACAGAAAATCCGCATAACACATGGCAGCTCAATGCACCAATTACGCTCATCCAACAACGCGGCGGGACTTAAGCGTTTTCCTAGTTTAATTATTACCTTTATAATGTGTTTTTAGGGCGCGGCTATCGCGGCCTTATAGGTTTTTATCGTAACGAAGGGTAATAGGAAATTATTATAAGTCCCACCCCAGGCTAAATTCCAAACATAAGTAGAGATCAAGTAAGAGCTTACAATATTATTTAAAGTAAAGAGATTAAGGACGTTTCTAAGTGAGTAATATTTGTACAGTGTCCCAGTAAACACAAGAGCTCTCGGAGTGGTGTTTATTTTGGTCACAAGCTCACAAAGTCGGTCCTCACACATAGTGAGTAATTTGTGAGATGATTGTGACTGAAATCAATATTTCATTAAAAAAAGTCATCACTTTGTGACCTCTCTATCAACACACAGAGTCATCCCAAAAATAATATATTTATTTCTACTCACAGAGTGATACCAGAACTGTCACTTTGATACTCCTTTTGTATTTGCATCTCATTCGGATGACTTTAAGCGTTGTGTCTGAGCCATGGTGGTATATATCTTTAGGTGATTTCACTGCCAGAATTCTGTGGTCGCTTAATGCACGCAGTGCAGGCGGTCACCGACAGAATGCGCGACGTGTCAGGTGGTAGTCACGTGACATAGAACTTACAAGATGGCGGCCTTGGGGACCAATCAGATGGCTCGAATTCGGAAATTCGAATGTTCCGCCTACGGATCTGAATGCACGGCCTTCAATACAGTGCATACACACCGCCATCTCTCGAGGTATTAGAGTCGATAAAGAAGTTTGGAAAAACTTCTTTATCGACTTTCTCGTCACGTGACTACCACCTGACACGTCGCGATCCTGGCGGATTCCGTCTGAACTGCGTGCATTAAGCGACCACAAAAATAGCATTGCTGGATACGCAAGTGAAATCACCTAAAGATATATACCACCATGGTCTGAGCCACATATTTTTGGTTTTATTTTGAATTGAATTTGCTCACAATGAGTTGTGTTTGAGAGTGCTTTGATAAGTAACCTATGACGTTATTTTATCCCAACGCAATGTGAGTAATTTGTGAGAAGTTATTTGTCACATTGTCAGTGTTGGGTAGGAACGGAACTAAACAGTTCCAGTTCCTAGGAACTAGTTCCTTTTTAAGGAACTAAGGGAGGAACTAGTTCCAATTTTCCAGGAACTGTAACTTATTTTCATAAGTTCCTTTTTTGAACGAGTGAGCGTAGCGAACGTAGCGAACGTAGTGAATAACATTCGACTTAACCGGCCCTTATTGTTTTTCTGCGTGCGTGGGTGCGTGTGTGTGTGTACGTTGAAAATCAGCCGAATCGCTGAACAGATTGCGCTGAAATTTTAAACAGACATCCGGTACGAGTTTATTGAGAACTGCTAACAAAATCAGCAAGATTCATTGCGATTTAAACCTACAAGAAATAATAAACTGAAAATTAGACTTCCAATGTTTAGAAATTATTTTAACGACAATGTTTTAGATTTTGAAAATATATTTTTTGTTTGTTATTCGCCTGGCCGTGAAATGCCGTGCCCATGCAAGGTCTGTCGAATGTTGCACGTCAAGGTACCCCCAAATTCCGCTCGTAGATTGAGTAAACCTTGCAATATTTTTACGTATTTCGTACTGGCTATGTTTACCATAGTAGGCCCTATTGCCACAGATGATGGACTACACAGCGTTATATGCATTTCAAAACATGTTTAATTATTTTTGAAATACAATCAAGAAATTACAAAATCTTTCCCGACCAGGGGATTGAACCCACTTCTTTCACATTTTGGCTACAAGGGGGCCTTAGCCAACTAGACTAGATAAACGCCAAAGTCGTAGTTAGACGAGTGAGCGAGTCATGTGGTGAGTACCCGGGAACATTTACATTTAAGTTTGATAATTATATTCGTATAAATAATAGTTTTTTTAAGTTTAGTTGGTATACGGGGACGGGCGCGTCAACTGTAAGGTCATAATGCGCCTCTCTAGCCTATGATAGGCTAGGTAGGCCTAAGGTAGGGGGAAGAAAAGTAATGTAATCGGGTACTCAACACATGGCTCATGCACTCACTCGTTTAACAACGACTTTGGCGTTTCCCTAGTAATAACTTGACTGTACAAATTTAAGGAATGAAAGAGTCAAATCATAGTTTACTAACAAGATGAAGGGATTGTTAAATACTCCATTTCCAGGAAATATAAAATTCGCCTCTATTTTTCTAAATTCTTGTCATACCCCCATCCCTATTCCTACACTCAGTGGTCAACCCCCATCCCCCATGGGTTTCTCACCATTATTGGTCGCATTGCCAGCTAAACTTCACCCTTGAGTTTTGAATGATCTTTTGGGTTGTTGCGTTGTGTCGTGTTCACCAACCTTGTTGGTTGCGAAACGTGGAGCATCAGTGCATCATTAACCCAAAGATCATTCAAAATTGATTCACAGGTCGTGAAAGCCTACATACTCATCCATATATTATTTAATTCCTCCAAATCTCAAACAGAGTTTATGCATTCTTTGCAAATACTTGGTTTTAAGTAGAAATTTGGATACCTACATTGACCCTCTCGAGAAATCTAAAGAAAAATGGTTATTGAAAAAAAAGGAACTTTTAAGGAACTTAGTTCCATTTGGAAAGGAACTTAGGAACGCCCTAGTTCCTTTTATTTTAGAGGAACTTGGAACTGGAAAGAGTTCCTTTTTCTTATGAGGAACTTGTAACTGGAACTAGTTCCATTTTTTAAGGAACTTACCCAACTCTGCACATTGTTACCTCTAAAATACAACTCGGATACCAAAATATAAGCTAAATTTATCTAATACTACTTTTTATTTGCATCAAAAGTCCTCACATTCGTAATGACTTTGAGAGTATTTTTGCGAGCAGTAAATGCATTTTTATTTTATTTTTTATTCACTCACATTGTGCGGGGTTTGAGTGCGATCTGGAAGTATAACTTGTGATTATATTTATTACGCAACGCAATATAATTATGTAATTTGTAAGAAATTATTTGTCAATTTGTTTACCTCTCTTGCAAACCAACTCCGGTAGGCTCTACCAGACAGATTCCTTAATCGAATTATGAATTAATCACAGACTGTTTTTTATAATTTTATTCAAGACATTTATTATCTTTTCAATGCTATTCTGTAACTTCATGTGTTCCTGGTTCATAGTATAACAAACAACAATATTACCGGTATTATAATAATATTACAATTATTACATTTTTCGAAATTTTTATGTAAACTGAGGAAATCTAAAATACTTTTCCACTATTTCGAGTCCCTTTGATTATCTGGTGAAAACTCTTCAGTGATAAAATCAGATATCAAAATAACGTTTAGATTACAAGCTCACAAAATATTTAGTCATTTTAACTGCAATATTATTGTGGTTGTGATGAACGTTTTCAAGATCAGTCACATTAATGATTTTAAAAGGACTGGACGGCTCAGACACCATGCGACAATCAAACAATCGTCCAACCATAGGTCGGTATTTAATTTTGAAATAGCGGCCAACTTACATGGTTGGGCTAATTCAGAACAATTAAATCAATACAATTTGGTTTTTTAAAAAAATGGGAAAACTGCCAAAGGACAATCTGCAAACAAGTATTAATTATGGAGTTACGTAGTTGTGACTCAATCCCCTGCATTCGCATCAACTACTGAAGAAAAGCCTGAGAAAACTTTCTGTCAGGAACATCGGCATGGCGCGTCGAATCTGCGTGAACACCCGATCAAGAGTATAGCTAGCACTTTTCGTACTTGGGCTAGAATAGTTGACATGCTTTGCTATAGACTCCTGAGTTTGAAGCGGGAATCGAAGGAACTCGGGAGTTTTTATATAGGAAGCAGGACCCATTTGAAAAATATTATAAGCCGATATCAGTAATCATCAGTATGCAATGTGAAGTATTTTTATTTTAATTTTGTTAGTCCTCGTGTGTGTGTCAATTTCGCGAATTATTGTTGATGCGAAGTGCCAATCGGGACAAATAAATTTCTTAATTGTTTGTTAGACGACCGAGCGGAACACCAGTGAGTCCATCAATTAAAGTGACTTTATGCTAAGTGAAAAAATGTTGATGACGTGTTCATAGATGTGATACAAAATTTTATCTACAGATGATATTGCAGGACAGGGACTTTTCCAAGGGGGTGGATTTCGAACTCTCGGCATACTTATCTTATTGATAAACACAAGAAATCAAACCAGCTTCCTTGATTTAAAAAAAATATTGATTGCCACTTGTCAGTTATTCTCGTCGACTCTGAGTAACATAATCTCACATCAAGCATCGCGCAACAGACATTATTCTTTATATTTGAGACCACACGTCACAGTGTCAGAATGGAAATGTTCTATCTCGATTTTTGTGTTTGTAGTACAAAAACGAAATGCATGATTGTGTTCTTCAATGTGTATGTTAAAGATTGCAACGCCATCTATGAGCAAATTAGTGAAATTCATTTGTTATAAGTCCATTTTTATCAAATTTATGTGCTGGAATCTGAATACAACTGTTCTATCTCGAAATGAAACAAATGGGACCCTCGTTTTTGTTCCCGCCGCGGCCGTTTCGAACACGGCGACGCCCACGATTTTGAGTGAAATGTAATGACGACTTGACCTTAGTACAGACGATTAATAGATATAACACAAACTTTAAAAATGTTTGTGTTTTATAATTTTTTATTTGTTTTCGAAACTCTAAATGTTTACATGCACGGAAGCCTGTATTCGGCATGTAGGGTGAAAGGCGCGTAGGCCGTGGCTCCTCCCTAGGCTTAGGACCTGTGTACGTTGTCTGAAGTCTGAAGATTTTTCATTGTGAAGCATTTACCTCGCCACTTAAAACTTCCAAGTCCTTCTAGCTCAAAAATTATAGCGTGTGATATAGAACACCTTGCATTCTGACACAGCAAGATTTGCTCAGGAGGTAAAGAGTATTAATTACTGCTTGCATACAATCATTGAGTAACTAAAAAGTAAAATACTAAAGAATTATTATCAAGTACTGAACAATACTATTAAAACACAAGAACAATGCACGTATTAATTAAGGTAAGTAGGCCACAGAGCAAGTGCACAATTTGTCTACTATAGTTGCATCGATTTGCTGTGGTACCTATAGGTGGTATTTCCCTGTCGTCTTCAGCGTCTTCTGTGGCGCTACGGTTAAGGTGTTGGCTTTCAGATGCAGTGTCACAGTCGGATCGAGTTCGAGTCACCATGATAAAACTTGTAACTTTATAACCATGTCAATTTAACATATGTTGTGTATCCAATTGCAGGTTATCGATTGATGTAGCAATAGGAAATAAATAATAAGAATTAGTATTTAATATAATATTAAAATGAAAAGTCGAATCTAATTTTAGTGCTTCGTTTGCTTATTTGCTCCTAGATCGCGTTACAGACGCGTGGATAGTTGTGAGAGTATTCTGGTACAACTCTGTGAGCTCTTTGTGAGCACTCTAGACAATCACCAGATACAACTCTATGAGCACTCTGTGAGAACTCCTAGCAGTTTATTGGTACAACTCTGTGAGTACTCCAAGCTATATTTTAGTACAACTCTTGGAGTACTCATTACATAGTAAAATAAGACAACTCGAGAACCAACACCCTGTTCCTCTCTGAGAGTTAAAGGGTAATTGATTGTCGGCCCATTTGAGCTCTCCGATGCATTTCTAAAATCTTTCGAACATGCTCTCCGAGATGGCTTTTAAACTTGTCACATTTATCTCACAATTTGCACTCTGTGTTTACTGGGGTGTTTCTTAGTTTTTTACATATAGCTTTTTTATACAAATTCTAAGGTTGTTCCGACTTAGCCATGTTGATTCTGGCACTGTCCGCGGGTGGAATCGTGTCCAGCTTGATTGATCGGTGTTTCCTATTTAAATATGCCGGTCCCTAGTTGGTCATTGATCGCTCGTTGATGGTCTCGGTGTCGTATATTGCGCGTAGGTTTATTAGTTTACACAATAAATTAGTCTACACGTGATTATGATTCTAACAACAGTATTATTTAGTATTACTTGGTACAGTAAGTATGAGTGTGAATCTACCAGTCAGCCATTGCGTCTCGTCTCGTGATGCCTGGTGGTTCTAGAGACGGCCGCCAGGGAGCAGCTCTTGATGGCTCGTAATTTAAACACAATTCAAATACACAACACCTCCCCTCTGAGTTAGCTTTCACCAGATTTCATAATGTTATAATATGAATTAAATTACAGTAGTACACTGTTATTGAAAATACAAAGTTATTTTATATTCAACTGAATCACAATGTCTTCTATGTTTACATTATTAAAGAATACTTTTAAGGATACGTACTAACAGTAATCATTAAATCTAATAGGACGCCTGATAGCACGTCTGGGCCTAGGTGAGTACCTTTGTTGGTTTAGGACCGGACCTATCTCTGGCTCAACAGTGAGGCTGTCGTGATTGTCATCAACATCAAAGTACTGATCATTATGATTATTGGATGAGCGTAGCGAGCGAAGCGAAGATTCCATTTCACTACACTGGAGAAAAAAATCCTGAATGTTTTTTTTTTTTTTGCTGTTTGTTAACACTATTCCGGCTAAACCGATACTCCAATTGCGATGAAATTTGCTAAAGTCCTTTGATATCTTTGAACTTAGAACTGCCACGTTTTTGAGCGCAATCAAAAATTATTTCTCATGAAAATCGCAATTTTACAATTTTTTCGATTTTTTTTAAATTTCTTTGACTTATAACACCTACATGCTTTATCCGATTTTAATCATTTTTTTACAGAACCATAATTTTATGAATTAAGATATTCGTGTGAAATTTGAGCGCAATCGAAAAATTATTTCTTATGAAATTTGAAATTTTACAGGTTTTTTCTTTTTTAAAACAATTCTTTGACTTATAACACCTACATGCTTTATCCGATTGTAATGATTTTTTCACAGAACCTTAATTTTATGAATAAATATTCGTGTGAAATTTGAGCACAAGCGAATAATTATTTCTTATGAAAATCGAAATTTACAATTTTTTATTTTTTTTTAATTTTTTTTTTATATCTTCAGCTTAGTAATGATTTTTTTTTCACAGAACAACAGAAAATCCGCATAACACATGTCAGCTCAATGCACCAATTACGCTCATCCAACAACGCGGCGGGACTTAAGCGTTTTCCTAGTTGTTAAACCATGGTATGCCTTGACTCAAGAATCCCACTTCTCGCCTGTAGGGTCGGCTTGGTCGGCTTAAAATTACTGTCTCCCACTGAAAATCAGGTATATGACTGAGTGAGTAAACTCTAAATACGGATTAATTGGATGAGCGTAGCGAGAGAAGCGAAGATTCCATTTCACTACACTGGAGAAAAAAATCCAGAATGTTTTTTTTTTTTTTATTATTATTTTTGTCTGTCTGTTAGCACGATTCCGGCTAAACCGATACTCCAATTGCGATGAAATTTTCTGGAGGCCTTCGAAGTCTCGGAACTTAGAACTGCCACGTTTTTGAGCGCAATCGAAAAATTATTTCTCATTAAAATCGCCATTTTACGTTTTTATTCGATTTTTTAAACATTTCTTCGACTTATTACACCTACGTGCTTTATCCGATAGTAATGATTTTTTCACAGAACCTTAATTTTATGAATTTATATATTCGTTTGAAATTTGAGCGCAATCAAAAAAATATTTCTTATTAGAATCGCAATTTTACGCTTTTTTCGTTTAAAAAAATCATACGCTCATCCAACAACGCGCCTGAAAAAGCGTTTGCGAACCTTCCTAGTTCAAAATATATATATATACATATATTTTGATAATTGAAGTACCAGCTAATTTCCTAATTTTACGCCCAGCATCGAACAATGCCCGTAAGTCGGTGAGAAATCGATTTTAACACAAAAAGACTTTTGCTTCCACAAGTATTTTAAAAAATCAGGTCTATGAAATCGGATATTGCATTTTGAGAATAAGTCTGACACAATTGCACCCTGCTAGTCTCATACGAGAGACGCGAAATAGTATAGCGTTCGGGAATACGCAGACGGGGCACCATCGCCTGCCTGCCACCTTTGGATCTTGTCTCCCTCGCGGTTGCACTCGGAAGTCGGACGCCTTCAGGCGGTAAAAACTGTCTCGCATATGCTCGCATACCAGCTCAGTCGGCCGGGCAGGGAGTGGAACTTCACCGGTCGACTATACTGCCGTGTCTCCGTGTTCTAACGCAAGCTCCTAGAGGATTGCACATCACAGTGTCATTTTATGCGATGTTCTGGCCTCTGACGGCTCCACTATCGTAGTTTTCGAAGTGTCATTTTAAATATTGCTTACTCAAATCATGCTTAGGCGTCGGGGAACCCCTTCCCTTTGACTACCTCCCTGACGGCGACGACAAAGACGACACGGACGTATGATGACACAGACGGAGACGACCACGACGTGGGGGAACCCCTGCCCTCCCCATATGCTTGTGGCTGGTTCTGACCAGCACAGGCCTGTTCACCCCTTGTCCCCCGTGTCATCCCTTACGTCCCTCCCTTCGTCTCGATAAGCCAAGTTGCATAAATATGAGACGTTAAGCGATATCCAATCCAATCCGGGTGGGTAATATTTTTTAATTTTCAATATTTAATTTTTATATTTAAAAAAAAGTATGAAGCACTAAAATTCTTACATTTTTTTTCTGAACATAGGGAAAAAACGCATTGAAATTGAGGCAATAGTATAATAATCAGTATATGTTACTAAAAAGACACTGCGAACAAGCCAACTCACCAGCTTGAACACGGATGTATTTATACTACCATTGTTTGACTCTGGTTATATGAGAAATATTATTGTTTATGTGCTTATATTGTGTTGTATTTTATCTTTTTATCTTTTAAATTTGTAATATTTTTCATTCTGACGAAACCTATGTGTATAATGTTCATATCAAAGGGTGAATAATGATTAAATTAAAAAAAAAATGACGGCATTAGTGAGTAGGCCTACCCCGCTGGGATGGATTTTTTTAATTTCTGGATTGATTTCTTTGAAGTAAAACAATTGTTAAATCTTTTATAAAAATCTGTTGATAATGCCATTCTTCAGACCATTTAAGTTATTTTTATCGTTTCCAGGATCTGGAGCTAGCCAAACATGCTTTGTGTTCTTGGTGATCAGTTTTATCAGCTGAAACAGTAAATTGTAATTATAACTCTTTTCAGATCGGTTGATGATGTAGACATGTATACTGGAGCCCTTTCCGAGTTTCCCGTCAAAGATGGAGTTCTAGGGCCTACTGTCGTATGTCTCATTGCTGATCAGTTCTATCGTCTTAAAGTTGGAGACCGATTCTGGTATGAGAATGACCAAGAGCCTCAAGCGTTCACACCAGGTTAGAAACCCATTTGTTTATATCAGCTTGTTGTTACTAAACTGCAATAATTTGTGTAACACAAATGGAAACAGCATAATTGTGTTGGTCAAAATTACCTTTTTTGAGTACTAATAATACTACTTATAGCAATGTGTTAGATCAAAAGCTTGTAAACAATGTTTAATATAACCACTGTTTTATTTACCATACAATGTAATATCACGATATGAGCTTGTATGCTGCATTTTAACCAGTAGTATAAACACGAAACTTTAAATTCATTATTATTATTACTAGAGAAACGCCAAAGTCGTTGTTAGACGAGTGAGTGAGCCATGTGTTGAGTATCCGGTAACATTCCTTTTCTTACCCCTACCTTAGGCCTCCCTAGCCTATCATAGGCTACAGTGGAGCATTATGGTCTAAACTATGACCTAAACATAAATACCCTATTATTTATAAAGAATATAATTATCAAACTTAAATGCCAATGTTCCCGGGTACTCAACACATGACTCGCTCACTCGTTTACAACGACTTTGGCGTTTCCCTAGTCTAGTTGGCTAAAGCGCCCTTATAGCCGAAATGTGCATGGAGACATGGGTTCAATCCCCTGGTCGGGAAAGATTTGGTAATTTCTGGACTGTATTTAAAAAATAACTCTCTTTGACTTATAACACCTACATGCTAAAACGATTGTACGATTTTTTTATAGTACCTTAATTTTATGAATTAATCTATTTGTGTGAAATTTAAAGCGCAATCGAAAAATTATTTCACATTCAATCGTAATTTTTCGATTTTTGATGAGCGAAGCAAAAATTTTATTATACTACACTGGAGAAAACAATCAGAATGTTTGTTTTTCTTTCTTTCTATTAATTGTTTATTGTGGTGTCTGTTAACACTATTCCGGCTTAACCGATACTCTAATTGCGATGAAATTTTCTGGAGGCATTTGTAATCTCTGAACTTAGAACTGCAACGTTTTTGACCGCAATCAAAAAATTATTTCTCATGAAAATCGCAATTTTACGATTTTTTCGATTTAAAAAAAAATTCTTCTTCTTATAACACCTACGTGCTTTATCCGATTGTAATGATTTTTTCACAGAACCTTAATTTTATGTATTTATATATTCGCGTGGAATTTGACCGCAATCGAAAAATTATTTCTCCGGAAAATCGCAATTTTACGAGTTGTTTCGAATATTAAGATTTCTTCGGGTACATGCTTTATCCGATTGTAATGATGTTTTCACTGAAACATAATTTTATGAATTAATTTATTCTTGTGAAATTCGAGTGCAATCGAAAAATTTATTTCTCATGAAAATCGCAATTTTACGATTTGTTTCGATTTTTTAAATGTCTTTGACTTATAACACCTTATTCTTTTTCCGATTGTAATAATTTTTTCACAGAATCTTAATTTTATGAATTACTATATTCATGTGAAATTAAAGCGTAATCGAAAAATTATTTTCGTGAAAATCGCAATTGTACGCATTTTTTCTTAAAAAAATTACGCTCATCCAACAACGCGCCTGAAAAAGCGTTCTCGAAACTTCCTAGTTTAAACATTTCTTCGACTTATAACACCTACATGCTTTGTCCAATTGAATGATTTTTTCACAGAACCTTAAATTTTATGAATTAATATTCGTGTGGAATTTTAGCGCAATCGAAAAATTATTTCTCATGAAATTCACAATTTTACGATTGTTTCGATTTTTAAAAAATGTTTTGACTTGTTTTATTTTATTGTTTTATTTAAATTTAAGATTTTTTCTATACCCTTTTTTTATAGTTCAGTGCAGTATTATTCGTGTGAAATTTGAGCGCAATAAAAAACTTTTTTTCTCATGAAAATCGAAATTTTTTACGTTTTTTTGCGTTTTTTAATTTTATTTCTTGATTTTAAAACACCTATATCTTTACCCGATTGAAATGTTTTTTTTTCACAAAAAAAAAAAACCCTCCATAAACAAAAAGGGAAACTCAATGCACCAATTACGCTCATCCAAAAAACCGGCGGAAAAAGCTTTTGCAAAGCTTTCTAAGTAAAAATACAATGAACTATAGTTCTCTTTTTCTAGAGAAACTCCAAGAATTCGCAACGACTCTCCCCGGAATCATCTGCGCAAAACCTCAGACAGCGAAATTTCTCCCAAACCGTGGGTGATGAAAAAAAAGAAGATGGTAACTACCCCAGCCCATGCTATGGCAGCTCCATACACCATCCGACCTGACCAGGGGAGGAGAAGGGGGACCCTTCGTTCGACCCGGCATGGGGGGGGGGGCAGGATAAAACGGGCCCCTCAAACAGTGTTCGAGCAATGAAAAAAAAACACCATCACTCTAAACACTGGGAGCAGCCGAGGTGGAAAAGAAAATGCGATTTTGGTTAGGGGACAACAGGTGGAAAAAGTAATGGACTGAACGCAAGGGCT
Source organism: Sweltsa coloradensis (assembly GCA_024449915.1). Lineage (NCBI taxonomy): Eukaryota > Metazoa > Arthropoda > Insecta > Plecoptera > Chloroperlidae > Sweltsa > Sweltsa coloradensis. Next base: position 42,597 of record JAMZAV010002937.1, read on the forward strand.
AATGAGAATACAAAACTTAACCAATTCAAAACCCACAGTTTATTTTTGAATTTTTTTAACAGCCCCGGTATAAGGCAGAGAAAGGATTAATCAGTGTTCATTTCAGATAGGATTGACATGTTTATGGGACAGTCTAATGTACATCAAATATATTTTTTTCGAGTTATGACGGGCAAAATGCATAAATTGTCCCTCATGAATTTAAATTGTACAAATATTAAAAATTTTAACTTATTGCAAAAACTCTTTATTCGTGCAAAAAATTTTGTTGTATTTAGTAAGTCTGTAGTAAGTTGCAGTTTGTAATTTGGCATTTTCCTTATCTCATTGTCCGGGCATCCGTCACACAATTTAATTTCCGTTTGGAGGGGGGTGGGGCCCCTGTCCGGAAAAATTGCACATTGGGGCAAAATTTGGTTTTTTAAAAATTTTCCGTCGGGACCCACAAACCCGCACATATTAAATAATTAAAAAATTAATAGAATAAAGCTTTTGAACGATTTGACGTCTTTAAAATTCTCACGCTTACGAGATCGGGCTGAAACTTAAATTTTGGGTTTTTATTGTTCATACGTAAATAAGGAAAGTTGCAGGTTTCTTTCTCTTAAAATAGTTGGGATCTGTATACAGTTCGCATCCAAACCCTTAACCCTCTACTTCAGAAAAAAATTTTATCGCCAGTGACTGTCATAAAACGAGTCAGTTTTCGGAAAAATTTTAGCAAGATTTAACCCCCGTGTTCAAACGCCCGGTAAATTTTATGCTGGCGACTATACTAAGGGAGCAAAAAAATGAGTGAGCTCTACCATTGTCCCAATGTAAGTAAATCAAAACTTACAAAACTTAAAATGTCCTAAAATATGTTGAATATAAATATAATAAGGTTAAAAGAAATGTATACTGAATTTATTATTAAATCAATAATATTATCAACAAACTATAGTATTTAGTATTTCAATAATCATCATCATCATTATCCATCGCCGTTTCCTGCTTCTACCAGGGTCAGCTTGGGTTTAGCAACAAACATTTTCCATTTCTTTCTATCCTACCACAATCGTATCTCTTCCACATCTTCCCAGCTTTCTCCTCTTGCCTCCAAGTCTCCTGCTATGATGTCCTTCCATCTCTTCCTTGGTCTACCCCGTCTTCTTCTTCCTTCTTCAATCCTTATTTCATACATTTTCTTGGGCATCCTGTTTTCCCCCATTCGTTTCATAAGTCCATACCATCCCAACCTTTATTTATTTTATTTATAATTCATTTAACGTCTATCCTATTCAATTATAAAAACCGATTTACAAAGGAGGACAACTAAATAAATCTAATTACATAGGTGCCGAAACAACAATAAACTACATTCAAGTAAATATTTGAAATAGTAGTATTACAACAGCAATGCATTAAAGACAACAGTTTTGGTAACAAATAAAAATGATATTAAATGCATTTAATGATTGAATCAAATATAAAAAAGGATAGGGAATGAAAAGAAAAGAAAATAAAAAGAAAGAAAAAAAGGAAAGGAAAGGAAAGGAAAGGAAAAAAGAATGAAAAAGACAGAAAAAGAAATAAAGAAAACAGAAAGGAAGGAAAAAAAGGAAAGAAAGAAAAAAATCATTAAAAAAGAAAAACGAAAAAAAATGATTTATTAGACGATCCCACTCAAACGAATATACTTGAAAATACATTGATTTTATCATAATCAAAGCAATAATGAACAAACAAAGAGAAAAGCAAAATCATAATAAGAACTTATGAAGGTAAATTTACATTACACAAACCCCAATCCCTAAAAAATTAAAAGGGGGTAAAATAAAAATTTTGTTTTTTGGGGGACAAAAAATTATTGTTAAAATTTCCCCTTTAAAATTGTTTCCCTTCAGTCGGCCCTTTCTTAAATATCATAAGAAAGGGAATTTTCCCTGGGATACGCCTCGTAATAAATGATTTTTCTAAATGTTTCCCGATTTAATTTTGGAAACTTCCAATGAGTTTTTTTAAATAGAATTTTTTCCCGGGATCAAAAAATTTTTTTAAAAAATTTTTGGGGTAAATACCTAAAATATATTTTTTCAATACTTTGAAATTTTTTTTACCACAACGCCATCCCTTCACCCTTTCCTCAATGGGTGAAAAAATTTCAGCCCGAAAAACCCTTGGGCTAAAGGGGAAAGAATAAAACAGATGGCCCAATTCTTTTCTGGAGTACAACTACTCAGTAAAAGGCCCTTATTTACTCCCCCAAAAAACCCAAAGAAATAATAAATCAGAGTAAATTAAAAATCTACTGAAACCTCAACATTCTCTCATTTAAAACCCCTCTTTATTCTACTTATAATTCCAATTCCTGTTGATACTTTTTTACACACATATTCATGTTTTTTAAAAATTTAAAATTACATCTAAAAAAAACTCAAGATTTTTAAAATTTTCCATACACTCTAAAAATTAACTTACCATTAAAATTTTAAGGGTCAAATGAATAACATTCATGCTTCTATCATTACCTTAAAAAAAAATCAAAAATTTTTTTTTATATCTACTATAATGGGAGGAATCAATTATATTTTATATGCGGATGAGCGGGTCTTTTTATTTAGAAGGTGTGGATGTCAAAGAGATCGAAACGTCTTCAAGAATTTCAAAAAGAGGATGGATTTTTGGTTTTAAAAAACTCAGGAACTTGATTTTAAATTTATAGAAAAAAAAAATTTTTATGATTTTTCATAAGGCTAAATGATAGAAGCATGAATGATATTCATTTGACGTTAAATTGTAATGGTAAGTTAATTTCTAGAGTGAATGAATTTAATCATCTATATAAAGAATAAATAACAGGGGTCCTAATATTGATCCTTGGGGTACTCCACAAAATAGTACAGGCGCAAAGTGTATCTCGTAGGCTATTCGTGGAAGAATATATATATATATACACATCCAAATTTGGTTTTAGGGTTTTTGTTCGTGTATTTCCTCTTCTCTCTAGCAGGCCTACACAAGGACCATTGTCAGCTGGTCGACGTTTCGGCTGAATCACATTCACCCCAAAACATAGGACAAAAACCCAAACAGCTCAAAAAAACAAACTGCTGCGGGCCTCGACTGCAGAGGGGGGAAATTTGACCTCGCGTAAAAACTCTGCTAGTTTTATACTCTAAACTCAATGTACGTAATAAAGTTGCGAAACGCCCCCGACTCAGCCCGGGAAAAAACAAAAAAACCAAAAACCCAAAAACGGCTTCGGCTACGTGATGGGGAACCTGTGTATTTTTTTTCCGCATCTATTGTTTGCGGCGAGGTGATACACTTACTTAGGGGGCTTTGGGCATATTTTTGGGGGGGTTGGGGTTGTATAAAGGTGTGACACCAAGGCGGGCCTCCAAAATGCTGGAAAAGACGAGTGCGTCCCCCCTCCTGTTCATCGTGTGGGGCGTTTGGGTATCCCCTATTGCTTCTCTAATCAAAACCGTGTGCGAAAGGCTCTTCTTTTATCAGAGCACGTGTGTTTTCGAAGTCGATAGAGGGGCCCCGTTTTTTTCAAACGTTTTGGGGCCAAGAGAAAAACGCCCCTTTTTAAACCTTTCCGTAAAAGGCTCTTGTGTTCTTGAACACGAGCTAAGTTTTCTTCGATTTGCCCTGCCCAATATAAGTTTTTTTCGCAAGACAAAAAGGGGATCTCGTACGGCTCCATGATTATGCGTGGATCCCCCTTTTTAAACGTTTTTCCCAAAAAAATTATTTTGGCGGTCCGTCCGGTAAACTGGCCTATGTTTTTTTTGGTGAAACGCGGTCGTGCAGCCCTTTAGCATTTTGTTCAATCCGCCCTTACTGACAAGAACTATGGATGAGGAGTGTAAACAATTACGCACTACTGATCGCTAATCCCCCCCCCCCCCCCTTCCCCCCCTAAACCGCCCTTTTAACGGGGAGCGTTAAAACGCGCAAAAGAAAACATTGTGCGCACAAAAAAGACGACAAAACTAAACCACGCTGCACTGCGCTCCTCCCCTATTTTCCCCGGTGTTAGGGAAAAAAAATTGGGCAAGCTGTACACCAACCAAAACGGGCCCAGTTTACCGGGCCCCAAGCCTTTTTAAACTGGCCCACCCCATGTAAACCACTTTGCAAAAAAAAATTTCTATCTGGTTGCTACTCAATCCGGAAGCTCAAACAAATATTTTTCCCCCCCACACCTATTGCTATTTTAAATTTTGGGCCCCCATTAAACTCTCATTTAAATCATATGGCCTTTTTAATTTTGGGGGTTTTTTCCCCCCATCAAAAATATTCATTCTCCAAAAGAGGGGCGTTACGTATCATAGCTGGTTTCCCCCAAAGAAACACTCATGTAGAGAACTTTTCAAGGAACTTGGTTTTTCTTACTCTAGCCTGTACCCTCACCCAAATCAGCCCCGCTTTATTTGTTCGCAAAAAACAGTAACCTCTTCCACCAAACGTTTTGTGCATCCCTAACACGAGACCAATTTTTCAAAAATACACAGGCCCTCCAAAACCCCTGCGCCTCTTTGCAAAAGGCCCGAATATCTAGCTTCCACCCTTTTACAAAAATCCCCTGACCACATAAAAACCTTTTCCCACCCTCCCTTCCCTTCAAACAAAATTTTAACTCTATCTTATAGCAAACAGTTTTTACTCCGTCAATGACAAACCTCTCCATGTAATATTTTGCAGTTTATTCATTTTATCTTTAAAAATATTTAAAAAAATTATCTAGTAGATTTAAAACCTTAAACAAGCTTTTTAAATTTTTTTAAATTTTCTTTTTTTTTTTCAATTTTTCCCCTTGCCGAAATAAAGGGGAATTCTTTGGATTGGGGAAATGTATTTTAAACCCGTTCTACTGTAGGCCCTAAATCATTGCTTTTTTTCTGTGCCATCAGCAAATCACAATTTTCATTCAATTAGTATTATTTAACTATTGCTTTATATAAAACTTTTTCTTTCTTCTTTATGACTACTTTTTTTTTGCATCTACTCTATTTTAACCCAAAAAATTTTTTATATAATTTTCCCCATTATTAAAAGCATAAACTTTTATTATTTTTTAATTAGACAAATTCATTTTCTCTGCAAAGAATACTTGTACACTGTACTAGTTTTAAAATTAAAATAAAAATATCTATCTACCTATCATTTTTTTTGAAGAACTTTAAAAGAGTGGCCCACTGCATAATCCCAAAGGGGGAGGGGGGTTACGAGCCCCATGGGGTGCCCTTGCAAAAAAACTTATATTGGGCAAAAAATCGAAGAATCTTAGCTCTTGTTCAAAAACACAAGCTACTGTAGGGAAAAGGTAAAAAGGGAACGTTTTCTCTTCCCCAACACGTCGCAACAACGGTCCCTCTATCGCTTTGCAACACACGTGGGGCCCTTTATAAAGAAGACAAATTTCGCACACGTGGGGATTTGAGAAGCAAAAAGAGATACACAAAACCCCCCCCACGATGAACAGGAGGGATGACGCACTCGTCTTTTTCCAGCAAACTTGGGGGCCTGCCCTTTGGGGTCACACTCTACAACCTCAAACCCCCCAAAAATATGCCCCTCCCCCTAATGTACAGTGTATCCCCCCTCGCCGCAAACCCTAGGGTGCGGAAGAATACACAGGTCCCCAAATACCTAGCCCGGGGCCGTCTGGTTTAATTTTTTTTTGTTTTTTTCCCGGGCTGATCGGGGTGCGTGCGCAACTTTAAATTCGTACATTGGTTTTTGAAATATATAAAAATAGGCGGGTTTTTACCGAGGGCATTCCCACGTCCCGCAGTCGAGGGAGCGCCGTAGTTTTTTTTGAGCTGTTTGGGGGTTTCGTCCTGTGAAAGGCTGATGTGATTCACCGAAACGTCGCCCCGCTGCAATGGTCCTTGGTAGGCCCCCCTAGAGAGAAAGGAAATCCCGAAAAAAACCCTAAAACCAAAATTTGGGTGTATCAGACTGTTCGTGAAAAAAACGTGCTAAAAATTAATATATATAATAGAATATATTACAAAGGGTTTTTTGGGGCATGGGTTTCATCGGCCCGGGAAATTTCTGCGTCGCGAAAGCCTAAAACACGTTTTGGCTTTTTAAATCCTTACCGTTCAACTCACAGAAAATATCACAGATGCTTTTTTATTCAGTTCTGTAATAAAACCTCGATTGGTCTAAATTTTCTTTTCAGTAATTTAACCAAATTTTAATTTTTTTTAAAAAATAGTATACAACGAAATAAATTTAAAATAAATTTTGTTAATTACTTTGGGGGGGGCAAACCCCGACGGGAAACCATATTCCTCCTGTCCCCTTTTATTACTTTTCATTTTGGGTTTTCATGGTTTTTCTTTTCCCTGGTGAGCGATGACGAAAAAGGGGTAATCGTGGGAAAACTTTTAATCATACTTTATTTTCCTCTCAAACCACACCGAAGTACCCACTTTTTTTCTCCCTCAAACATACTTTTTCCCCCCTCTGTGACCCGTACCTCTGGTTTTTTGGGTTGGGAGAACATAAAAACTATCATACAGATTTCCATTTACATGCTCAATAAAGATGTGAGAGTCGCTTAAAAAATTTGGGTTTAAATTCCCTTTCCCACACATTTTTACCTTAAAATTACTATATCCCCGAATAGAAAGTTTTTAAACAGACTTTTAAACTAAACCTTTTTCCTCTTCAAACTTTTTCTGATTTTTTTTATCGGCCAAAGTCTCCCGGGTTTCAGGTTCAAACAGGTTTTATCCTCGTCTTTTGGTTGTGCAAAGGGGATAAATCCGTACATCCCTAATCCGTGGGGTTTTTCAGCTGCACCGCGAGTACATCTTGATTTAGAAAGCTGCATTTTTTCAATTCTAAAATGGCGGGTTTGGGGCAGGGGGTAGTAAAAAATTTTCATTCTGGGTTGAAAATCTCGCGAATTAAACAAATTTTCCACATCTATCCGTAGTTTTTTTGGGTCAAAACGTTCGGGGTTGGCGGGTTTTGTCGTTGTTTTCCCGATCCAGATTAGACCGGGAATACTTTGATGGGAATTTCTGTTTTCCCAAAGGGGGGAAATTTTTTAAAAACTCAAAATTCTTTTTATTGAACATCCACCAACGCAGGGCCCGCCCGTTTTTCTTTGGGGCTTATCAATGGAGATATAGTTTTACAAAAAAAAATTCTAAGCTTTGTTGTAACACATTCTTTTTTGCTCAGTAGATTTGCCTATTTCAGTAAATGCAGAGAATGTCTTTAAACTTCGGATTTCGGGGAAAACCCTTTTCCCAAAACGTAAGCTTTTTGCTTTCCATAAAAAGGGACCCCTGTGTTGGGCAGCCCAGTGAATGCTGAAAAACTGGGGAAATGCTGAAGCTCTTTTTTGGGGCCCAAAACCCCTTGTAAAACCAAAGCAATCTCGATACTTCTAAAACTATCTCCACGACCTGGGGCAAATGTGAACTCGGCACAATTGAGATAAAGTCCGGTGCAAGGACGAAAAAATCTGTTCGGGAGAGAAGGGTAGAAATCTGAGTTGCCCCCTTGAAATCGCATCTACAGCATGAAGAATCCCTTTTTTTATCTGCTTTCCAAACTTGCGGGCTAGCCAGTGTTTTTAAGGTGCCCCTTTTTAGTTTTTAATTTGATCTGACCCCTATAACCCTGTTTGTCTCTGATATTTTCCCGATGCTTTAAAGAAATTTTGTCGCCCCAAAATAGACTGTAGTTCATGTTTTTTTTTTTGGTGTGCTGCACTGGCTTTTAAAAGAAAATTTCCCAAAAAGGGGGGTTCCCACTTTAGTGACGAGGGTATATCCCTAAACGATCAAAAACTACGTGCACTTCGGAAAAACGAGCTTACTTATTTTCTACCCCCGGTTTTAAAAAAAAGAAAGGCTAGCTGCTCACAAAACTTTATGTCCCCTTTGTTTTAGGGAGGGATTGAACCCCAGCCCTACCTGGGGGGGGAATTGCTACTGAAGTTGCAAATGGGGGGGGGGGGGAGACTCATTTCCATTTTCCCCGGTGTTTTTTTTTTCTGGGCCCTTCGAGAATAGCCATAAGAAATTTCTCTTCGTTGAAAAATGGTGAAGTGTCCCATCTACAGCAAACAATTTCTCGAGGTACAACCAAAATTCGTAAAAAACCTATCTCTTGTTTAATCTAGCTGGGTCTTGACCTGGCAAAAAACGACATTCCCCATCATCAATGGGCGAAATTTTTTTCTTAGTTCAAAAACCCCTCGTTTTTGGGGTTTTAAAGATAACCTTTTTTCCAAGGGACATTTCCACATTTTAAATTTATACTTTTCATTAGGCCCACAAAAGCCCTTTCGTGGTTTTCAAGCGGGGGCTCCGAAAAAGAATTTAAAAATTCTTGAAAGCCCACTTTTTTTTTTGCATACAAAACGTTCCGACTTCTTCTGGCATGACCTTTTTAGTGATGAAATTAAATAACTCATTGGATTTTTTTTCAAAAAAGGTTTTTGTAATTCTTTAAAATTTTTTTCCCCCAAACTTTTTTAGTAAATTTACATTTTTTCCCGTCTAGAAAGCTTTTTTGTCATGGTGGTTTAAAGAGCAAAATTTAAAGTGTTTTTAAACCCGGGTATCTCTTTAAAATTTTTTTGATAGTCCCAGCCATTTCCGGAGGGGAATTAAAATAGCGAGCACCAGCACCCGGGGAAAATATTGGCCCGGGTAGACCTTTCCCTCTACTTTTTTGGGGTTTTTTTAAACCCTTTTTCGAGAGCGGGTCACCACCAATGAGCCCAAAAGGGAAATTTTGCTGGTTTTTTTTAAATATCCAATTCCCTTTATGTAAAACCCTTTAAAATATGTTTGGGGCTGTTTCCTGTAAATCCCCTTATCTCAGAAAGATAAAGAGGAAAAAACACGAAACATAAATTTTGCTTTTTCGTGGCAAAATATATTTAAAAGAGGGTTTCAAGAGATGTCAAAAAGAATTTTTCCCGTCAGCATACGTCATCCCGTGAAAAAAGAGCTCAAAAATCAAAACTTCCCTGTACTGAACCCGCCCCCCTTTTAAAAAAGGCTGTGTGCATCCCTGAAATTCAAACTTATTTTAAGCGGGCCCCCGAAATTTGGACTCTTCCAAGGGTTTTAAAAACCCCAGTGTGGGCAACCCTTTTCATCACTGCAATCTACTTCTTTCAAATGTCAAAGAACATTTTTTTTATTATTTAAATTTTAATATCTTGCCAAATAATTTTCACTTTTATGAAATTTTGCATTTATGTCCCACCGATAAAAGTGATCCTACCCTTTTAAAACCCCATTCATTATTACCCCTTTAAAAACTAGAAATAATAAAGTTAAGTTACATTTATAATTTAAAAAAAAAATTTCCCACGTCCCAAAATCATTTTTACAATAATGGGGTCGGTCTAAAGAAACCCCGTGGCCCACTACTAAAAAAACAAAAGGGCGCGAAAACTCCGTGTTTTTAAACTTTGGGGATTTTATCGCGCTGCGGACGCCGGCTTTTTGGGTTAATTCCTAAAAACCACTTTTTAACCTTTTACCAAAAGGTTTTTAAATTTTTTATTTTTTTTAAAAAGGGGGCAATGAAAAAGTGCCCCTTTTTTCATGTGGGGCGAAAAAAATTTCCCAAAGGGCCTTTTCTTCTGGCTTGGTTTAAAACCCCCCAAAAAAGTTTTTTTTTTTTTTTAAAAAAATGTTTAAAGATTTAGAAGGTTTTTTGTTTTTTTTAAATAATAATTAATAGGAATCCCTTTTCCGGGTAAAAAAATTTAATTTTTTTTTAAACTTAAACCAAAATTTTTAATTTTTATTTTTTATAAATTAAAAAGAAATTTTTCCGGGAAAACCCTTTAAAATTTAAAATTTGGGGGTTAAAGGTTTTTACTATTTGACAATAGATGCGTCGGTCTAAACCGCTGCGACTACAACTAACAAAAGGGGCGCGATCCTGTGTAAGCTTTGGATAGATCGCGCTGCGGACGCCGGCTTATCTCGTCTACTATGTCAGTAAATACTACAATTTTACAATTTTTACTAAGATTTTATTTAATTGTTTATTTTTATTAAACAAGGTGCAGGCATTTAATGCCAAATAATTGAATGCCAAAACCTTTTTTAATCATGTAGTGCCAAAAAATATGCCCTACAAGTCCATGCTTCATGGTCTTGTCATACGGGCTCTTGGAATAGCTTAACTTGGTTAGTTGCTGTTTTACACTCGGGAAAAGCCAAAGTCGTTGTTAAACGAGTGAGTGAGCAAGTGTTGAGAACCCGGTAAACGTTCCCTTTCCTCCTCCTAGCCTATCATAGGCTAGAGTGGCACATTATGGTCTTAGCCTACAGAATTGACGTGCCCTTATACCAACTTACTCAAAACCCTATTAATTATACCTATATAATTATTATCATCAAACTTAAATGCAAATGTTCCCGGGTACTCAACACATGGCTCACTCACTCGTCTATCAACGACTTAGGTGTTGTATTAGAGTATGCATCTCTATGTACTATGTAAACTCTATGTATGGCTGTTGTCATAACAACAGTGTCATTTCATAAACAACAGTTATCATGCTAATCTTGTCAACATGGTGTCGAGAAATGGGCACTCGTCAAAAGAGAAGAAGTTTAAATAGTTTCTTTCAAAGAAGAATGTTTGACGATTGATAAAACTAAATGTAACCCGAAGCAACAAGATATCAGTAAAGGTACACTCAAAAGTGAGTATTAGCTGTAGAACTGACCAATTTAAAGTAGCCTTACCATAGACAAAGGAACAAATTTATGGAAAAATTTAGTGTCAAGGAAGGCAAAGAGCTTAGACAAAAAAAAAAACAAGCTGTCTGACAGTTCAGGTCAAAGAACTCACAACGAAAAAAGCAAATAACTTCTAAAGGAAGATACATCACTTGAGGCAAACATGGGAGACAGCCTCAATAACATTCCTTTTCCTAGTCCAATGGACATAAGCGACCAAAACAAGTTGGCTAGTAACTGGGGTTCATTCCTTGAAGAGTGGAATGCAATTGCAACAGGAGTGAAGGCGTGAAGTGAAGGATAAATCTGGCAGAAACCGACTCATGCGAGATAAAAATCTAACACTTACCTCTGCATTAGAGCGTTGTAAGGCCAGCGAACAGAGCGAACAGAGTCAAATGACCAAGCTTGACAGCAAAGAGGAGGAAAAGATTCATTACAACAAGTCAGATAAGTGGAAGAAGTCATATGACCGTTGAGTGACTAATATATATTAGTCACTCAACGATATGACGAGAAGAAACAAAGCAGTAGGCATATGCATAAAGAAAAGAAAATGTGCAAATACTGTGGGAGAGAACATGCAAAAGGCAGAGAAATGTGCCCGGCAAATGGAAAGAAATGTAAATCTTGTGACAAATGGAATCATTTTGAAGATATGTGTTTCCAGAAGAAATACACAAGTCGAGGTAAAAAAGAACACACATAACAAAAACTTGTAGAAATACAGCCAAACCTTACACACTCAAAAGGAATGAGATCTAAAAAAGGGCCAAGCTCATCTACCCTTCCACATAAACGTACAGTGTCCCATAACAGCATCCTCGAAAAGCTTGACAAAATAGAATTTGCGATTATTAATTTAACGTAATAGTTTATCCAAGTTCTTTTTTTCTAATTAATTTAAACGCAATAACATGCAAATTCTATTTTGCCAAGCTTTTCGAGGATGCTGTTATGGGACACTGTACGTTTATGTGGAAGGGTAGATGAGCTTGGCCCTTTTTTAGATCTCATTCCTTTTGAGTGTGTAAGGTTTGGCTGTATTTCTACAAGTTTTTGTTATGTGTGTGATCTCATTACTTTTTCAAGTTCCATTACAAAATTATTTGCTAAAATAAAATATTTTTATCAAAGTTGATTTTAATTCTATGGTATTAGCAGTAACAATATAGGATGTAAAATATCTAGACCCGGATTCATGTACATCCTGGGTATAGGTGGTATAACCATGGTATAACGACGGTATAAGGACTGGACCCCAATTCTTGAGTTCGTGGGAGATGAGTTGAAAACGCAATTTGAAAACGAAGTCGTTTTCGTTTTCGAAGGAATTGGTATTCTTGAACGGTATCGTGGAAAACGTCATGGGTTGTGAGTTGAAAGCATTGATATTAATTAAACCCCTATAGTAGGCTAGATTAGCAGTCTCCTATACCTCCGCACAGGCGCGAGCGTGGCAAATTGAAGACTCAACCGGCCCATTTCAAGATGGCGATTTGGTGTTTTAATTTATGCTTTTTTAATGCAATAAAGTATTTTACTGGATGGTTTGATATGGTTATAGCTTGTGCAGCATGGTATTAAACAAAAGAAACAATACGAAGTGATTGCATAAGGGAATTTAGTAATCATTTGGTGTTAAAGGCTAGTATGCTTACCTGTCAACCTGGCGGCAATCTTGAGAACTATTTGACCACAAATCGCTCCCATTTGATTAACATGTAAACTGTCATTTTAAGATGGCTTCTAATTGTACCGGAAGTGGACCACCGACTGCTGGTCTAGCCAATTATATAGGATGTCTATGGTTGAAAGAGTATCACGAAATCCAAACACTTTAAAAAGATTTGCGTATAGCAAAGAGCTCGAAAAAGTTCTATATTTATTCTAGATGGCAGTGCCTTCATAAACGCGGGCCAATCGAAAGACAAGTTGTATGAAATGATTTGATTGTTGCAATTATGTAAACAAACAGTTGAGCAAGTTCATATCAGAACTATGTTGTGCTGGCCTAGGGTTGGCTAGGCTTGTCAAACATGTAATGTAAGTAATAATTTTATCTAGTCCTATAGCCAAATGGAACTTTAGACCTACACTTTTGCATTATAAATAATTTTCCACATCTGGGCCTAGGCCAGGGACGGTTTCTGATTTGTTTTATGAGAGTATAATGACACCTTTTCTCGTTCCACACTAAGAAGAAAATTTTTAAATGTCCGCCATTTGTTTACGTATCGCACTTTCCCGCCTAACTCTGCTTATACCGTCAACAAGTGTCAAGTAACTATGGTTACTTGTTGATTATATGCCAAGTGTTTAAGGCTTATTTTAAAACCTTTATTTGGAAGCCTTCCAACAAACTTTTTCAACTTTTTTTTTCAAAAGAGACTATCATTCTATAACCTTAATGTCCATGTAAAATATGAACATTGTAGCCCCACCCGTCTGGTCAGAATCGCGGGCCGACGTATTAGATGTTAGCAGTAGCTAGCAGTAGCTAACATCCTTAAAGTGATTTTGAGCATGTTTGAAGACATTTTTTCACCAAGAAGGAATGGTCGTTCCCCAATAAAATTTGGCATGTGTTGTCAGGTACCTAAATCCCCTCGATTGTGATAGTTTTCAAGTTCACATCACGTTACATGACGGCTGGGTAACACCTCGAAATCACCCCAACTCTGCTTGGTGTATAAGGTGCTTGAGTGTGTAGCGCACCGCGGCTTGGCTGCGGCGCCCTAACGGGCACCTAGATAAACATATCTGAGCTGTAGAAGAAAGTGCCAGTGAAAATGAAAGTGACAGCTCGAGCGAAGAATCTACAAATCAGTTAAGCGGCCGTCACACGATCGAGTTTACTCGCGCGAGTTGGCTCGCGCGAGTTTATTACCATACTTGCCATCTATTGGTGTTCACTGGTCACGTGTTACGGTAGTGGGTTCTGATTGGCTCTCGCTACCTCGACTCGCTAGGAGGTTGAACAAGCTGGACATTTTTCGTGGCGAGCGCGAGCTCGCGCTCACTGGCTCACCGTCTGACGGGGAGGCGGTGAGTTCCATGTAAATAAGTGCAGGCCTACTCCCAGAGAGTTACTCGCGCGAGCCAACTCGCGCGATTTTCTCAATCGTGTGACGGCCGCTTTAATGAGCGATGAGTCACTATATAAAGTGGAAAAGTTGAAAAGTGAGGAGATGTGAAGATAAACAAAAACAACGAACAGCCAAGATGGCGCCCGGTAAAGACGCACGTATTTTACGCTCCTCAAACAAATCAGTTTTTTTCATAGTTCTTCTCGAATTTTTAGTTCTGGCAGTGGGTACTTACAAGATTTTCATAACAAGTGACAAGTGTAACAGTTTCAGTTTTAATAATTCTCTATTTCTGTATTCAAAACGGTGTTTTAACTTCTCTGCATACTCATCCGCCGGTCTCGCGTCGTCTTCCGTGGCAGCCAAGAGCACAAAACCACCCCCATCAACAGTCAACAGACCCGGTCTCAGGGTTCGCAACCCACCCACATCCAAGTCAACCCTGGCCCCGAGACCACCAAAGTACGCTCGCAGCACGTGGATCCGGGTCCCCTGGCGTCTGATCGGGAACTGTCACTCTACTACATGAACGCAAGAAGCATCTCCGGAGGTAACAAGTTGCAGAGTTTCAATACGATCTTCGCCGACAACAGTGAGTGCGACGTGGTGTGTATTACGGAAACATGGTTACATCCAAATGTTTTTGACAGTGAAGTATTAGAAAGTAATCAATATGTCACCCATAGAAACGATCGGTCACTGGAACACAATTTCAAAGGGGGGTGGGGTTCTTATAGCCGTAAACACTGAACTGTCATCTGTGCGGCGCGAAGATTTTGAAACGGCTGAATCTGAAATTGTCTGGGTGCAAATTAGGACAAACCGTCAGCACAGTCTCTACATTGAATGTTGCTATCTCCCTAAACCTATAACAGAGCTTATTGAGAAGCTATGGGCCAACGTCTCGCTCGTTCAATCACACCTCGGCGTACAAGATAGCGTTATACTCTGTGGGGACTTCAACCTGCCTGGTGTTACGTGGAAAGCTCGCGGAAACCTTGACCCTTTCCTGATTTTTATTCCGGTATGTACTAACCACCGAGATCAACCCACAGTTAAAAGATTTTTATCTGTGAAACGCAACTTTTTCAAAACATTCCATTTCCAACCTGCAACAACCATTTTTGGACCTTGTATTTGAAACAATGCCGATATTCACGTGACCTGTCAACCTGCCTTGCCAGCAGTTGATTCCGACCATTTCCTCAGTCATGTGCCATCTCACATTCCTATTAAAACCCAACAATTATAAGCCAACCACCGCGTGAGGTTCAATTGGAAAAAAAGCAAACCTACCTGAATTAAAGAATTAAATATCAAATTGAAAAACTGTAATTGGAGCAGGATGGAAAAACGACTGGACGTAAACACTATGTGTGACATTTTTACAGCATTCTCAATGGAGTGATTAAAAACACCGTACCTACTATTAAAGTGAATTCTATCCAAATACCCAGCCGGGTATGATGAAGAAACTATTGAAGCCCTTAGAGTAAAACGCGTGCCCCACAAAAAAATGGAAAAAAGAACTGGGTTGGACAGTGGACTGGGTTGAATTCCAAGTCAAACCGTTCACATTACAAACGTCAGCAAAATATTAAATAAAACCGCATATTTACGTAACATTGACAAGAAACGTTTCGGATAATCCAAAGTTTGCTTTGGCGGTTTGTGCGCCAAAAAACGCGGTCAGAAAAGAATTCCGATCGAAGTGAAGCTGGACGGCGAAACTGCAAAAAAACATCCACGATTTGCGGGTCAATTGTTCTCGAAATTTTTTGAAGTACGGTTACGCCAAAAATCCAAAGCCGCGCCCACTACACCTGAACTCTTGATCAACGTGAACTGCAATCTCCCCACTCCAAATTTCCCCGTGCGGCGGTAGACAACTGCCTGAGGAAGCTTGTCAACGGTAAGTCTCCAGGGCCAGATAAAATTCCCATAAATATTTAAAATACTGTCGACGGTCACTATCTGTGCCTCTTGCGACCATCTACAAAACCCCGCGATTAGCGAAGGGGTTTTCCCGACTCGGTGGAAACACGTCATGTCACCCCAGTGCTAAAGAAAGGCAGCAGGTACACCGTAAATAATCATCGACCAATACCGCTCCTCCCTGTTCTCTCAAAAAATATTCAAAACTTTGTTGTTAGACCACATTAATTATGGACACATAAAAAAACTACATCGCTCCCGAACAAAAATGGATTTGTGCGTCGTAAATCAACTCTGACCAACCTTGCCATACCCACGATATAGCAACGCATTGAATGAGGGAGTGCAAGTAGATTCTATTTTCACAGATTTTACTAAAGCATTGACAGTGTAGATCACGACCTCCTTCTCCACAAGTTGCAAGGGTACGGGATTTTCGGTGCGCTCTTTTAACTTTATCTCCAGCTTACCTAAGTGGGCGTACACAAACAGTCGTTTTTCGATTCATCAAAGTCATCTGTAGAGAATGTCACCTCTGGGGTCTCCCAGGGGTCAATTTTGGGACCCTTGCTATTTACTCTTTTTGTTAATGATATACCGTTGTTTGTCGTGGTCAAGCTGTCTGATGTACGCAGATGACCTCAAGCTATATCTGCCGATACGGAGCCTAATTTGACTGTGACAAACTTCAAGCAGACATCACTTCCCTGAGAGAATGGTGTAAAACCTGGAAGCTAGATCTTAAATGTGTCAAAGTGCAACGTTTAAAACATTTACAACAAATTTAAAAAATAAAATAATTTCATGTACACTTTAAACAGAGAAAACCTTGTAAGAGTAGCCAACGTAAAAGATCTTGGTGTGCTTATCCAGCGATTTAAAATACAATATTCATTTTTCCCATGTTCTTCCCCAAAACTTTAAAACTTCTCGGATTTTTAAACGAAACTGCTTCAAAGACTTTTCTCTAAACACAACGAGGCGATTGTATTTATCTCTGGTCAGACCACTCTCGATTATGCAACTGGGAATATGGAATCCCTACGAGATAACTAAAATTAGATCGGTTGAAAGAGTACAACAACGTTTCGTTTAAAATTTCAGTGTGCAAAATCGAATGTGATTACCATAGAGCCAACTACGATCCCTGTGCAAGGGAAAAAACATTATGACATTGCAAAACAGGAGGGTATAAAAGTGGACATGGTTTTTCTTTTCAAAATAGTCAACAGTATGGTAGACGCTTTACACTTCTTGCAGGCATTTAAATTTTATGTTCCTCCGCGCAATACGCGCAATCATGCTGTAATTCCTGGTACTGAAGTGCCGTATTGATTTGTTTAAATATTGTTGTATTAATAGATTTACAGGCTACCTTCAACAAAATAGCCGCTCTGTCAGATGTTGATATCAATGAAAACTTGAATAAGTATAAACATTTTATTTGCAATACTTTAGGTAGTACTTTGTGGGTGTGATATGTGCGTGTGTGTGTGTGTGCGTGCGTGTGTGTGAGTGCGTCTGTTATATGTAACTGTTTTTTTCCCCGGATACATGCCGTGATTCGATATAAACTTAGTATAAAATATTTAATGTATATTATGTAAATGTGTTATTGTATTCACTGTGTTTATTATATTGCACTTGTGGGGCTTATGCCCTGTTGCAATAAAGATTACATACATACATACATACATGAGAGTAAGCGGTCAAGAAAAAAACGTTAAGTGTCAGCTAGATAGTGGAGCAACCTGTTACGTTATCAGTCACAAGCAGTTGTGAAAGTTAACAAAAAACGATAACCCCCCAATGAAGATGAGCAAAGTGAACCTCAAGTGCTATGGTAGTAATGTAATGAAACCATGTGGTCAAGTGAAGATTCAGTGCACTTATGGCAAAACAACAGAAGATGTTGTGTTTCAAGTCACAAAATATGACCAAGCCATTGTTATCTGCATTACATGTAAAGCCCTTCGATTAATAAAAGTTAGAGCAAATCTATGCACGATTAAAGAATCAACAAATTCAACAATGGCATTACTGAATAAATATCAAGATGTTTTTGAAGGCCTGGGTAAGTTACCTGGGAAATACCACTTGGAAATTGACGACGATGTGAAGCCAGTTCACATTTGCCAAGACGTGTGCCAATCGCACTAAAGGAAGCATTGCGCAAGAAGATAAAAGAAATGGAAGAAGCAGGTATCATAACCAGGGTAACTGAACCAAGCAAATGGATAAGCAGTATGGTAGCAGTACAGAAACCTAATAAAATACGAGTATGTATCGATCCACGGGATCTAAATAAAGCGTTAAAACGCTCACACTATCAATTGCCGAAGATTGAAGAGATACTACCAGAACTAAAAAATGCAAAAGTGTTTAGTGTTCTCGATGCCAAAGACGGGTTTTGGCAAGTTGAGTTAGATGGTGAAAGCTCGAAACTAACCACGTTCTGGACCCCTTCAGGACGATTTAGATGGCTACTGATTAAAACTGGCAGTCTTATTTAAATGTGGACTGTATAGTATTCTTAATTTGAATTACTTTACTTTAAAAAACATAGCACATTCATTTCACACCCATTCGTTGCTAGTGACTACTAAAAACACATATCTAATAACAAAAACAAGATGTGAGGTTACAGCCCACACAATGCATAACAATATTATGCCTTCTTATCTCAAACATACTCCCCCCGTTGATTGGTGATCAAAATACAAAGAAGTATTACATAAGACATTGAGTAGGGAGAGGAATTAAATGACGAATTGGTCTCTTCATCACGTTGCGACCCAATCGTATGTTGACAACTCGAACTTGCCCATCAATCCCTGGGCAGATACTCTCTACGACCCCCAGTTTCCATTGGAGAGAAGGCAGACGATCATCTCGAACAAGGCACACCATTCCCGGTTGTAGGTTGTTGTGGGAAGTGGACCATTTCTGTCGTTGCTGGAGTCCGTTGAGGTAGTCCCTTGACCACATTTTCCACAACTGCTGGTGCATATGTTGGACTCGTTGCCAACGTGATAACTGGTTGATTGTTGACGTATTAAGTAAGTTTGGCTCAGCTAGGCTTATTAATGGAGCGCCTATGAGAAAATGACCTGGACTTAAAAACGTTGGATCATTAGGATCGTTTGACAAAACGTTAAGAGGACGGGAATTCATACATGCTTCAATTTGAGAAAGTAGAGTAGCTAGTTCTTCAAACGTCAGTGTAGCCGTCCCTACCACACGTTTCAAATGAGATTTCATGGACTTCACTGCAGCTTCCCAGAGACCACCAAAGTGTGGTGCACTGGGCGGAATGAAGTGCCACGTAAATTGTTCTTTAGCAGCATATTTCTTGATCTGATCGCAGAACGATTCGGTAAGAAATAGCCTATGCAACTCTTGAAACTTACAGTTTGAGCCCACAAAGTTCGTAGCATTGTCAATGTAAATGTGTAGACACTTGCCTCTTCTGGCTGTAAACCTTCTTAACGCTGCTATAAAGGTTTCAGTCGTTAAATTACTCACTAGTTCCAAGTGTACAGCTTTTACTGCAAAGCATACAAATATTGTAACAAAGCATTTAATTGTAGTTTTGCTGCGTACTGATCCAGTCTTAATCGAAAAAGGACCAGTATAATCTACTCCTGTGTTCACAAAAAGACGAGATGGTTGAACACGGGCTTTAGGTAATTGACCCATCAATTGTTTTGATGTTGATACCTTCAGTTTGAAACACGGTAAACATTTGTGAGTGCAATTCTTGATAACTTGTTTTGCTCTGGGGATCCAATAATGCTGGCGCAATGATGCAGTTAACAATTGCGGACCAGCATGAAGTAGCTTGAGATGTTCAGAATTGATTATCAATTTAGTAAGATCATGATTTGGTGGCAGAATAAGTGGATGCTTGTTATCGTATGGAAGTTCTGAATTGTTAAGTTTCCCACCGACTCGCAGGAACTTTTCATCGTCTAAAAATGGATGAAGACAGTAACAACAACAACACACACAACAACAACAAACAACAACAAACAAACAACAACAGCAACAACAACAACAGTAACACAACAACAACACAGCACAACACAAACAACACAGTAACACAACAACAGCAACACAGAACAGAACAGTAAGCTTTTCTTTGAAACTTGACCGTTGTCTGGAAGCTCTTGAATTTCACGAAGGTAACAATCGCAAACAATACGCAACTACGTGTGTCAGTTTCGAGAGTGACGAGTATTTGGAAATAATCTCGGTTGTTACAGTATTAGTAACTAACATGGTGTTGACAATTCTACGTTTTTCGGATATGGAATTGTCAGCACTGTTCAATGATGGGACGGATGAGGGCCACGATAGAGTAGGTTGCTGTAGCCAGTCAGGTCCGTGCCACCATATATCAAGTTGTTTAAGTGTTTAAGGATCGGTTCCTCTTGAAATAAGGTCTGCTGGATTGTGTTTTGAAATTACATGTTTCCAATCCTTAACATAAGTGTATTCTTGAATTTTGGATACTCTGTTCGCAACAAATGTTTCCCATCGATTTGAAGACGAGGATAACCATGATAGAACAATGGTTGAATCCGTCCAAAGATGTGTGCTGCCAATCTTAAAGGTGGGCTGTAGTTAAAGTGGGGTAAATTTCAAAAACGTGTTTTTTTGTATTAAACACATTTTTGACACGATTTCGACTACCCCAGCTAAAACCCGAGCTCAAACGCACGAGCCGTTAGAGAGCTAGCCCGCCTCAAAGTTGGAGGGGTGGGGGTGCCTACGTCACCGCTCCTTAGTCTCGACGGCCGCGGGTCGCTGGCTGCAGCCAACTACACACTATGCGTGCATGGCTCAAGCCCGTGATTTCGCCGGACTCACTACCACAATAATAAGTATAATGCAAAATATATTTAATAACAAACTAAATAATAAACTCACCAATTAGTTATTCAAAATACTCTGGCTCGTATCCGTCAGCTGCTTTAAAACCAACGTAGAACCCTGTTGATTCTGGGTACCTTTCGCGAATACAGTTCACAACACACGATGGGATAACTTTCCTTTTCTTTTTGCCAAATGTTGACCATGAATTCATCCAGTAAACAAATTGTTTGTAAGCAACGTAGCGATATGTGTTATTAGATGCTTCGTTTAGAATTAGTAATTGGCTATCAGGCGCATGCAAAGCCAATAAGTGACGTGCTGTGTTCAGTGTATCAAGATTTAACACGACACTTTCAAAAGATATATGTTCTGTGATACAGTCAGCACTGCCCCGATGTTCCCTTATTACTTTACTGTCACTGCAACACACACTAGTTTCGTCTATCAACGTGATTACGCACTCCCCACAATTACACCAATCAATATTCCCTGATCTGCCTATAAGTGATTTTTTTGGTGGTCTCTTGTCCTGCTTTTTATTCTCCTTTCTATCAGACCGTCGAGGCTCAAAACGATAGGGTTGAATACCGGCCATCACACTCACAAGATACTATCGTACTGACTGCGTGGTGAAAGTTTATGATGCAGTACAGAAGACTCCAGAAAATAACTTTGGGTGTCTTATTGTGTAAAACGGTCATTGTTCACGGAAGAGCCCCCAACCTTTTAACCCCCATTTACTGTGACCAATCATTTTGGACAGTTGAAAGATATATTGCGCCATTACACTAATACACGTCATGTTATACAGTGTATGGAAGTTGTTGACTTCATTACTAACTCTTTCTGCGTGGGTGGGGAAATAATAAATAGAATACGTGAATTGAAGTCTTCAGTCTTGCGTTACGCTTTGATTTTCTTTGAAATACATGAGTGATACAATGAAACTAGGAACTCAAACGAAGCCTGACAAGAAAATATGTACTAAATTATTCCACAACGAGGCGAAGTGGCACACAAGGGCTGTCCTATGAGGACTTTATGTTGTGACCCCCCCCCCCCCTCCCCTCAAACAAACATAAGCTTTCTCGATTTGAATAGTCGGTAAACACTCCCGTAGGTGGAAGTGGAATTGTTAATATTTAATACAATCCAGAAATTAAAAAATCCATCCCGATCGGGGTACGAACCCGAGTCTCCCACCCCGATCGGGATGGATTTCTTAATTTCTGGATTGTATTAAATATTAAATAAAATATAAGCTTGCAAGAGTATTCTTTTGACTTACCATTAGCAGTTTTGACGACAGATCTAGTAATTTTGTGGAATCGGCTGAATCGAGATGAGTGAAGTTCATCGTCAGATGGGCGTGGAATCGGTGCAATATTTTTAGGTACATTTGCGATGTATGGATCGTTTTCAATGTGTAGATTCACTTGGCCACTGGCATATGCACACACTTTCTCCATTATCTCGTCACGCCAAGTATAACTTTTGTCCATTCGGATTGACCGCTCCACGTATTTTTTTGTTGATTTCGAATATCGAACTTCTGTTCGACAAATATCCCTACTTATATTTAGATTATGATCTATTATTGCAAGCATTCCGCGAAGTACCATACCGTAGTACGAGAAGTGAGATTTCTTCGGCAGGAACTTCAATCGAACATTGTGATACGACTCAAAGCTCCTAGTATGGCAGTAATGTTTGGTGTGTTTTAAGTCCTCCAGAAATCTATTCTCGGTAACTATATGACAGAGAAGCTAATAATCATGAGAGTTTTTATGCAGCCAATCCAAATAACGTTCGTCGTCTTCATCTAGATCTGCGTGGGCACATTTGTGAACGTGTTTTCTTGCCTTTCCAAGTGTGATTGTTAGTTATATGTTCCAGAATAGACGTAAACTTTTCTATCAAAATTTCCTCATTACCCTCACATGTCATTGACGACCACCACAGGTGGTTTAAAACACTAGATTTCCACATTTCCAAGCCAGGTGCATTTTTGGTAACTGATTTTAATCGTTTTGCCAAACTTTTTGCTATGTGCCAAACGTCAAATTCATGAATAACACATGGATACTTTGTTCTCAAGAGTTTTCGAATACCACGGTGCCGATCAGAAAGAAAAAGTTTCAATTGTATACCGTAGGTACTCTTTAATCCTTGTTAATAGTTTATCACAGGCGGGCTTCTCCAACTCTCCATCTACCATTCCTTTTTGAAGGACAATGAAATCTATTATTTTGTCATTGTCAACATTCATTACAGTGTAAGTGACATATTTAGCGCAATACCCCGGGGAATCAAACTGACCGTCACCGGCGAGACGCGCACCTGACTCGGACTCTCTTAGCTCTCGGATGTTGTCGTCTCTGTGCTCTGTCCACGTGTGCTTGATAGCGGGGCCAATGAATCGACGAACGATGTTATAAAATGTTTTTTCGCACATAAAACACAGATTCATTGTTTGCGCAAAATAATTGAATTTCGCAAAACTCATGCCAGTGGTATACATTGCCGTAGCTAGCCTTATCGTTCCTAAGCCAAATCTCTTGGTACATTTTGCGAACGCCATGTTACGTCGGGGACCCTTTACACATTGAGTTTGCACCGTTAAAGACGATCCTTTGATTGATTGTTCTACACTTGTAACCGAATTGCCGCATTTTAAACATCGAAAAAACAGGTCTTTCAAACATTCCCAAAAAACGAAGAATACACTGTAGGCTGGCCTTTCTTTCGACTTGGAAAACGTTTTTTTACTGCCACTCTCATCACTAGATGACACGTCGTCATCACTAGATAATACGTCGTCATCACTAGATGGCACGTCGTCGTAACTAGACACGTCGTCGTCAGTAATGCACTCGGAGGAAGAACACTCTGACGATACATCCACGTCTTTATCATCCACAGGGGCGTCATCTTCGATGTTCTGCCAACGACATTCAAAACCGATTAATTCGCATTGAATTTCTATTTCCTGGGTGGACTTCTCGTTCAACACAGTTGAGCCGACATGAATTTCTACCTCCGGCTCAACATCTAAACATTGTAACTCTGTATCAAAACTCTCGCTTTCTGTGACAGCATCACTCACTATCTTTCTTCTTAGGTAAGTCGACACTCGGCGCTTTTTGTGACTGGCTGAAACGATGAATCACCCCCTTTTAATTTTATTGACGGTATTGAATCCTTTTTTAACACGGGATTTGAAATTGAGCCTAATAAGCCAAACTGATTTTTGAAATTAGATGATATTTCAAAGTCTTCGTCAGTAAAGTGGGTTGCACATACAACTGAATATTTACTAGGTGTAAACCCCACGCGATTAATTTTCTTCATCCAAGATTTATGGCGACTTGGCGATCTATCACGATTTGGAAACTTGTGAAAACTAACTTTCTTTCCATCGACGATCACTGATTTTCCTGACTGATTACTGCACCCAAATACACAACATATAGTCATATTGACGCGTGTTCATGTTCATAATCATGGGGTCATCTAGCAATAAAATACACAATGAAATACGTTTAGCACAAAATCACAACACTGCCGCGGGCATTTATCAATAAGAGTAAAAAAATTAAACGCTTCATAACTCATAGTAGGTCCACTTTTTTAATTGAATTAGACCGAGGTCACTTCGCACTGCTACCCCTATAACGCCCCACTTTTTAAAAGGGAAATTTGTTGTTCCCTGCTAGCATGTCAGGTCAGACACATGAGGTCCGCGCGGGTGGACCGCTGGGTGATGGGAGGGGACGTCAGGGAGGGGCCACCCCAAAACTCAACGCGCTGTCTTTCGCGATTCTAATCCATTTTTGATGGGTTTTCGGCATTATAGTTTTTACATTGTCATTCTTAAAAATACTCAAACCCTTTGGTAAAAAGCCCATCTTTAAGGTTCAAATTGGTAGTTTTTTTTTGTACCAGTTGCGCTAGTAACAATCGCCCAAAGTTCAAAACGGGAAGTTCCTTTTTTACGGTGCACTCTTGTTTTTTGACAAGTAGATGAATTTTTACTTCTTTTTTAAACATTGATTTTTTTTTTTTTTTTTTTTTTTCGTTTTTCTTTTTTTTTTTTTCTTCTTCTTTCTTTCTTTCTTTCTTTTCTTTTCTTTTCTTTTTTTTTTTTTTTTTTTTTTCTTTATCTTTTTTCTTTCTTTTTCCTTTTTCCCCCCTTTCTTTTTCTTTTCTTTTCATTCTACACCCTTTTTATATTTGATTCATTCATTAAATGCATATAATATATTTTTTTTATTTGTTACCAAAATTGTTGTGTTTAAATGCATTGTTGTTGTAATGCTACTATTTCAAATATCTACGAAAATGTAGTTTATTGTTGTTTCTGCATCTATGTAATCAGATTTATTTAGTTGTCCTCCTTTGTAAATCAGTTTTTATAACTAAATAGGATAGACGTTAAATAAATAAATAAATAAAATAAAATAAATAAATAAATTGAGCGACCTGAGATATAAACACGAGCCATACGCTCGTTCGCTGAGAAACCATGACTCTGTGTGTCTATGATTGGTGCTTTGCATAGAACTAATCGGTCAATTTCAATGTTGTTGACAAAAAGAAGTAGTTGGTGAAGCTTGTTCCATTCTATTAATAACTCTTGTGGTAGTCGATCATCCCAGTCTAGTTTATGAAGCCATAACTTCTGTAGAAATATCTTATGTAAAATCACTATTGGGCTGACGAGACCTAATGGATCAAATATCGACGCAATGATTGATGAAATCTTCCGTTTTGTAACATTCGTGGCAGACACTTTGATCGTACGAATATGAAGAGCTTTTGTTTTGATCGAGAAACTTATCTGACTTCGGATTCCACAATAAACCAAGTGTTTTAACACTGTCTGTGCGATCAAATTGAAGAGGTAACTGGATTTCACTGTACTCTGTAGATATTGCTTCAAGTAACTCTGGACAGTTTGAACACCATTTTCTGAGTGGGAATCCTCCACTATTTAATAGCATGGTCAGGTCATCTTGAATATGAAGAGCATCCTGGATATTGTCACAGCCACTGAGCAACTCATCAACGTAAAAGTCTCGTCCTAGCACTTCTGTAGCACGAGGATAGCTGCTAGCTTCTTCTTCGGCAAGTTGTTGTAAGCATCGTGTTGCCAAGAAGGGAGCTGAAGCTGTGCCGTAGGTGACTGTTTGTAAGCTCGTAACATTTGACAGATTCTTCAGGCGATGTTCTCCAGAGAATTCTTTGATATCAAGTGTCCCGTGGATCTACGTTGACTTGACGATACATTTTAGCAATGTCAGCAGTAAATGCAATTTGATGTGTTCTAAATCTTACCACGATTGACCACAAGTCTTGTTGAATAGTAGGACCCACCATCATTATATCATTTAAGGATTTACCGTTCGTGGTTTTGGCTGAAGCGTCAAAAACAACTCGTGTCTTGGTTGTGGTGCTGGAAGCCTTAAACACAGCATGATGAGGCAGATAGTATGCATTGTCAGAATGTACACCTGAATCTGTCTGCACTTGTACCATATTATGGCCTAGCTTTTCGTATTCTTCAAGAAACTTGTTGTATTCCAATCGTAGTTCTGGTTGTTTGTGCAGCCGACCTTACAAATGTTAAAATCTGTAGCTTGCCTGATCGAATGAGTTACCAAGAGTCTCATGATCTGCCTGGAATGTAGGTCTTCCCACAAATCTCCCTTTACTATTCCTTGTCACAGTTTCTTGGAAATGTCGCTCACATTTTTGTTCTTCGTCGGTTCTTGGCTTTGAGTGGACTTCCTCAAGTTCCCAGAAACGTTGCAGTTGCCGATCTAGGCTGTCATCTGTTTGCAAGAAGTGTGCGGTAACAGATGCAGTAGAGGCATCGCCACATACTTGTTGGAAACGTCCTGCCAGTATCCAACCTAACTCTGTATCCTGTAGAATAGGATAATTATTCCATAATCTTGACTTTCGTCCAGGCCTTAGAAGCTGGAAAAAGAGTTCTGCCCCTATCAACAGATCAATCCTTCCAGGCTGGAAGAATGTAGGGTCAGCTAAATCGATGTCAGGTATATTCCACTGTTCATGTTCAATCAACATATCTGGCATCTGGCCGGTTATGCGTTGCAGAACTAAACATGACAAGTTAGCATTGAAGTTGCCTACTTTAGATTGCAGTTGGCATTCAACCACATGCTTTGATTCTGAGGCTACGTTATTGATACCTGGAATTGAAATGGGGTTCTTATGTTTCTTCAATCCTAATCGTTGTACTAAATCTTCAGTACAAAAGTTAGATTGACTTCCACTGTCTAAAAAAGATCTACACTCTTGAAGCTTGCCATTACAATCTCTGATGAGGACTATTGCTGTTGATAGTAAAACATGTGATTGGATATCCTTGAATGCACAGCATGCGTTCTGAAACTGGTATGAACTTCCCTCGTGACCATTATCTGTGTTGTCACATAATGGTGCAGGATTAGAAATTCTCTGCACCATGTCAGAAAAACCCACGTTTTCAAGATTGGAATTGTGTAACAGAGTATGAAGTTTTTTGCCACACTATCGGCAACCCTTTGAGTGGCATGACTTGACAACGTGCCCAATGCGAAGACAGTTGAAGCATAACCTGTTATTTTGTACACAATATTGTTTCTGAGCTAGGCTTAAGTTCCTGAACTAATCTAGGGCAACGGTCGTTCGCCCGCAGTCAAGCGCACGCGATTGCTAGTAGGCGACGATAACTCGGCCCTGTTTACAGCTACCCGAGTTGCGGGGTTTTCAGCTATCTGCACACGCCGTCCCGAAAGATTTACAATCTTGAAACTCGGTATATGACTTTATGTGGTCCATGAAATACAAAAAAAAAATCAGCCCGATCCGATAACCCGTTCTGTGTTAAAAAAGTGCGTAAAAATAGATGAAAATCTTTAGGCTGGCTGGTTGGTTGGTTGGGGGGGGGGTGGTAGTGGATTCTGCCATAGAGGATTAAGAGCCTACAGAGAAAACGGTACATCTTAGAACTATGAGACTTGGACCACACTTAGATGTACCTCAGGCTCACAAACTTCCGCCGAGAGACAAGCAATATTCCCCCCCCAACCCCCCCCCCCCTCAAAATCATCCCCTACAATTAAAATAATTCATAGCTCTAACACAAATTTGAATTTTTATTCAAATTAGTTATTAAAATTGTGTTCTTAAGTGTTTTAATCCAATCGGCCTATTCTCATTATATAAACCACATTTTGTTAACCCCCATCCCTAATAGTTTATATGATTTTTATTTTCATTTCCAGCTTTCACCACGAAGGCATCTTATCAGTTATCATAATGAAATTTGACATGATGGTACATAATAATATAAAAAGTAGTCCGCCGAGAGGCAATTAAGCGATATTCCAACCCCAACACCCCCTAAAACTGGAATAATTCATAGCTCTAATCTAAAATTGATGTTTTATTCAAATTAGTTATTAAAATTATGTTTTAATGTGTTTTAACCCAATCGGCCTATTCTCATTTCCTAAACCACATTTTTTCAAGCCCCATCCCTTCTAGTTTAAATTATTTTAACCTTGATTTCCAGTATTCACCATGAAGGTACCTAATGAGTTATCAGCATGAAATTTGGCATGATGGTACATACTAATACGAAAAATCATTCGCCGAGAGGCAAGCGATATTCCACCCCCAACACCCCCTAAATCATCCCCTAGAATTGGAATAATTAATTAATAGCTCTAAACCAAAATTAAATTTTTCATCAAATTATTAAATAATGTTTTAATGTGCTTTAACCCAATCGGCCTATTCTCATTTCGTTTACCACATTTTTTCAACCCCCATCCCTAATAGTTTATAATATTTTTACCTTGATTTCCAGCATTTACCATGAAGGCACCTAATGAGTTATCGGCATGAAATTTGGCATGATGGTACATACTAATATGAAAAATCATTCGCCGAGAGGCAAGCGATATTCCACCCCCAACACCCCCTAAATAATCCCCTAAAATTGGAATAATTCATAGCTCTAACCTAAAATTGAATTTTCATTTAAATTAGTTATTAAAATTATGTTTTAAAGTCAACCGATGATAACTGCGCATGTAATAGATATCCTTCAGATTCCAGGTACTGCAAGATGATATTAAGCTTGTGAGTATAGCAAAAAACTTTTTGGGCCTAACGGTACTAGTTTTTTATCTATTGCGTTTTGAAATGCGCTGGAATTCCCTATCTTATGCATTGTAGCTGAACAAAAATCTACACTTTCAATCGCATATCGTTGCGTAACATCGTGACCTGTTAATGAATATTAACAAATTTACGTGCAAAATGTAGATAATTTCACGACTAACATTATTTGCTTTTGAAAATGTTGTCAAACGGGGTTCGTTTTCGAGATATTTGAGATGTTTGGTCCAATTTCAACTCGTACGGCCGAGCGATTACAAGAATTATGGCAACAGCGCCGTGACGTCGCACGCTGTAGTCGGCTGTCGATGACGAGAGACGGGTGGGTGTGGCCTACACCTTCAATGCCTATTCTGCTCGCGGCTCAGCATTCATATCAATATTTAGTTATCTGCTGCTCTAATTTGTAAACCAAATAGATTAGGCGGTAGACTAGTAGACAATTATGTGAAAGAACTTATTGTTCATTTATTTATATTTATATTTTATTTGTCTATATTATTTATTTATTCCATTTCATCTATAAATCTACGAGCCTGCACGGGAGATTGCAAGACATGCTTGGGGCCTTGGTACATTTGCTAAATTAGGCCTAGATGAGACCACTTTCAAATCTACCTGTTCTTACCAAGAGATTACCAACAGAGGCTGTGGCAAATATACATAAAATATAAAAAGAAAAGAATAGAGTAACTTCCACGAAAAGTTTACAAAAATTAAATCTATCACGGATAAAGATATAAATAATTATTATTTCCGGAAAAACAAAAGGAAAAAAAAACGCACAGGCCAGGTCTCGAACCGGGTACCTCTTGCATGCTACGCGAACACGCTGCGCTCATGCCACTCGTGTCCACGGCTTTGGGGCGGCTCAGATTTATACTCCTGCAGACAGACGCGGGGCGTTTGAGGGACGCTAAGAAAAAACGAGCGTAAATGCTCATTGTTTGCAATGCGGGCGCTGTTTAGGCCTACACTTGCAAATCAATCAGCCAATGTTTCTTTGTCGTAATACACAGCCATATTCTGCAGATGTACGCAACTACTATTTATTTGTATATAATATAAGTTCGAGGTGGTCGCTGGTAGCTTGCTACATCCTTTGGGACATTCAGTACTGCCATCATAATAAACCAGTGCTATGTTGCCAAGTCAACATGTGGTTATTTGCTACGAGAAAGCTAGAATTAAAATCTTAATTTGTGGTTTTGACTATCTTAATGTCGATGAAATACATATATATAGAGAATTTATGTTCGTTTTGCATTTCTTCACCATTTCTTACTCAAGTGCTACAAATATTTATACATCGATTATTGTATAATATTTAGTTTTATGATTGTGCCAGCATGATATACTACTGGAGTCAAAATACAACACGCGCATTTAGAACAGAACAATATTATTATTTACTTTGTATAAAATACATAAATTGATGAAGTTGTGTTGAATACCGTTTTAAATAATACTAGATGATGATAACATAGATAAAAGTATTATTTTAAGGTGTTTTAAGTTTATTTAATGCTAAAGAAATTGTTGTTTTGATAGGGTAGTTCACTTCATCGATCGACTTTAATGTGTTTTAACCCAATCGGCATATTTTCATTATATAAACCACATTTTGTCAACCCCCATCCCTAATAGTTTATATTATTTTTATCATGATTTCCAGCATTCACCACGAAGGCACCTAATGAGTTATAATCATGAAATTTAACATTATGGTACATATAATATGAAAAATGATCCGCCGAGAGGCAAGCAATATTCCACCCCCAACACCCCCTTAAATTGGTATAATTCATAACTCTAATCTAAAATTGATGTTTTATTCAAATAAGGTGGTTATTTAAATTATGTTTTAATGTGTTTTAACCCAATCGGCCTATTCTCATTTCCTAAACCACATTTTTTCAACCCCCATCCCTTATAGTTTATATTATTTTTACCTTGATTTCCAGCATTCACCATGAAGGCACCTAATGAGTTATCAGCATGAAATTTGGCATGATGTTACATACTTTTATGAAAAATAATTCGTCGCGACGCAAGTTATATTCCACCCCCAACATCCCCTAAATCTTCCCCTAAAATTGGAATAATTCATAGCTCTTACCCAAAATTGTACTTTTATTCAAATTAGTAAATTATGTTTTAATGTGTTTTAACCCAATAAGCCTATTCTTATTTCCTAAACAACACTTTTTCAACCCCCATCCCTAATAGTTTATATTATTTTTACCTTGATTTCCAGCATTCACCATAAAGGTACCGAATGAGTTATCAGCATGAAATTTGGCATGATGGTACATAATAATATGAAACATAATAATCCGCCAGGAGACAAGCGATATTTCACCCCCACTGTTCCCTACCACTCTTTACTTTGGTTAAAACGTTAGGTCGTATTTATTACAATTTTTTATATTTTAATTGCTGATTAAAATTATGCGTCAATGTGTTATAGTCCGGTCAACAATTCATTCACACAAAACCCAAGACGACATTAACCATATTAAATTTAATAAAAACATTGAATATTGTCAACTAGGCCTACATATTGTAAACAAAAAAAAGATGGTAGCTTTTGTTTCTAGACAATCTGTTTTAAAGGCACTGTATCCACCTTTACACGTATTTCACATATTTCAAGCCTTGATATGAAACAAACAACAAAAAGATGTGATATCCCCCCAAAATACAAAAATTTGTAAAAAAAAAAAAAAACGGCAGCCAAGCTCTCCTTTCAAAGTCTTCGGCTATGAATGCTGTGAGATATAGAAGTTGAACCAAGCATTTCATTCTTTTTCCCTAGTTTCACATTGAAAAGAAGTAAGATCATTTCGCCTGTTGACGAGCGCCAATCCAACCCTTTTCGTGGTAAAAAAAGGAAAAATTTTAAACTCAAAATCATAAAAAACTTACTTGGCTATTGATTTTGGTACGAGGACTCTAAAAAGTCAATGGCCAAGTAATTTTTTATGATTTTGAGTTAAAAAATTTTAACTTTTTTTAACATGAAAAGGGTTGAAAAGACTTTGGTAGGAGAGCTTGGCTGCCGTTTTTTTTTTTACAAATTTTTGTATTTCGACTGTGATTCATTGCAACTCTGACATTTAGGTACAGTTGTGTCTGTAGGCCTAGAATTGTATGCATTAGACTTTCTATCGCTTGGATTGAATCTTCCCTTGACTTCAGCAGTAATGAACTTACGATCTGTACAATTACTGTTACTGAAGGGTTGAACGTTTTCTAGAGCTTGTCTTTTGTGTTCAAGAAAAGCGATGAAACTATCAAGTGATGGAAATGCTTGATCACTAAGAGTAAGTTCCCATTCTTTGCGTGAATTACTATCTAAACGCCTGGTGAATAGATGTAACAATATGACTTCTTCCAAAGGTGTTTCAATACTAAGGGCCTTAAGAGCATTTAGATTACTATACACTGTGTTGATAAATTGTAACAATTCAGTAGCAGATTCTTTTTGTACTGATTTAATATCGATCAACTCCTTAAGATGTTGAGATGCTATCAGCCTTTCTTTTGAAACCGATTTTCCAACAATTTCCAAGCCACAGTGTTGTTATTCTCAGTCAGCGGTAAATTTTGAATCAATTCTTAAGCTTGCCCAGTTAGAACAGATATCAGATAGTAGTACTTTTCTATAATGGCCACATCGTTGTTGTCGTGAACCATAGCTCTGAAGCTGTCACTAAACGTCAGCCACTTTGTATAAGAGCCGTCAAATCTAGGCAACTTTATAGACGGTAGGTTTAGCTTAGTCTTACTAGGCCTGCGAGATGCGCCAATTGCATCATTTGAGGCTCGTTGGTCTTTGTGTGGCTCGTTGGTCTTGTGTGTGGCTCGTTGGTCTTGTTGTGTGGCTCGTTGGTCTTGTGATTAGCGTATCTGCTTCCAATGCAGAAGGTCCAGGGTTCGATTCCCGCTTAAGACAGAAGTTTTTTAACTTCTGATTTGGACTTAAGTCCATCAGATCAAGTCTTAGGAGTTTATAAACGGTGACTTTGGAGCCGTCCTAGCAACGAAGCACATAATTAATTCAGAGTTGTTCTGAATCGGCCTTGTTGATTCTGGCGTTGATTCGCGGGTGTTCGCACTGTCCATACCACTGATTGCTATATTTCCTGTTAAAAATATCGATCTTTGGTTGGTTATCGCTCACTCGTCGATTGCGTCGGGGCCTACAGGGTTGGCTTGGTCGCTTTGATTTAAAGCCCCCACAGAAAATCAGTTATATAACTCAATGTGTAGACTCTAAATACAATTTATTTATTTATTTATTTATTCATTTAACTAAGTGTTGTCTAGGTTCTAACAAGCCTGACATAGTTTTCTCTTAGGTCATGAACCAGAGTTTCAACGGTGATCCTCTCTCCTTCTTGGTCTATGTTTTCATCGTGCAACTCTAGATTGGTTTGGACCTCATCAAACCTTGTCCAGGTTTCCAGTAACTGTTCAAGTCAAATGCGTATCTTATTATTATTTTATTGGATGTATTTCATACAAACTCGGTCAAAACCGGAGCTAACATGTTGTACGGACTTACGTCAAGTACTTCCATGTGTATCTATATTACATACCTACATTATTACTTTGTCTTAACTCTAACTAAAATAAGTCATTTATAATATAGTTTGTAGATGATGTTTTCTTTCTGCTGTGTACCGTCGTGGCCGATTTCTCGTCGCCATCCTAGCATTTGCTCTTCGGACTATGGGAAACCACGAAAACCATGTCAGGATGGAAGCTGTCTCGGAATCTCGAAGTATCATTCTTAGTTTAGAAATTTACGAACTATATTCTACACGTGTTGAGTATTACTGCCTTTTGAGTCTCGATGTAAACATTGGGTGGAAGATCTAGTTGTTTAATGTTTTCATGTAGCTTCTTCGGTATGATGCCATTAGCCGATATCACGTATGGGATTGTATTTACCTTTTTCTGTTTCCACATCTTCTTGATCTCAATTGCAAGTTCACTATACTTGTCAATTTTTTTCTTCCATGTAGTCTCGACGTTATGGCACATTGGGACAGCAACGTCAATAAGGGTAGTTTCTTGTTTCTTCTAGTCAATTATAATTATATCCGGTCTGTTGTGATGTATAGTTTAGTCTGTTATAACTGTGCGGTCGTAACATAATTTGAAATCTTTGCTATCTAGTACTTTCTCCGGTTTGTATTTGTAGTAAGGTGTGTGTGTATCAATGAGGTTGTACTTGATTGCTAGTTTTTGGTGAATAATGTTAGCTACTTGGTTATGTCTGTAGAGGTAATCCGTTTGACATAGTGACTGGCACCCGGATATGATGTGTTCGATTGTTTCACCCCTTACACTCCATTTTCTACATTGATCGTTTACTGTCGCATCTTGTACAATGTATTTTTTATAATTTTTCGTTGCAATCACTCTGTCTTGAATAGCCAGCATAAAACCTTCTGTTTCTCCAAATAGTTCCCAGTTTCCCAGTTGTTTAACCACCTATTTGATGCTTTAATATCTACGTGACCTTTATGTAGTTCATCATAATGTCTCTTGTGTAGGGTCTTTTCTGAGAGACGTAACTCTTTTGAAGCGTCAGTTATGAGTTTCCCTTGTAGATTGACATTTTCGTTTG
Source organism: Sweltsa coloradensis (assembly GCA_024449915.1). Taxonomy (NCBI): domain Eukaryota; kingdom Metazoa; phylum Arthropoda; class Insecta; order Plecoptera; family Chloroperlidae; genus Sweltsa; species Sweltsa coloradensis. Next base: position 77,072 of record JAMZAV010002937.1, read on the forward strand.
CTAGATTGAGTGGAGTTAATGATTTGTCAGCTAGCACCACAGCCCTATGCAGTGTTGATTGGTTGCTCTTTGTTTTGCAATGGAACTTGAAAACGTAATGCGATCCCACACATAACAAAAAACTTGTAAAAATACAGCCAAACCTTACACAGTCAAAGGCAATGAGATATAAAAAATTCTAGGCTTATGTACCCTCCTACATTTTCTCAATCTTAAGACATAAATTCACTTTGCCCTGTGAAAGCATTCTTGCTAAGCCTGGCAAAATTAATTTGCACAAAGTTTTACCTGTAAAACCATAGTTGCAAAGAAAACTTTGCCAAGCTTTGCAAGGATGCAGTCACAAGGCAAAGTGAATTTTTGTATTAAGATTGCGAAAACATAGGAGGGTACATATGCTTGGCATTTCTTTTAGATATTATTGCTTTTGATTGTGTAAGGTTTGGCTGTAGTTTGAACAGTTTTTGTTTTTGTGTGTTATGGTTACCCCTATGTGGATCTGTGTGCCTATTCCCTCGCTCGTTCATGGATAGTTTGAACGCTGGGTTGATGGAGCGCTTTTAACACGTCTGCGTTCGGTCGGCATCGATGAACGGGCTCTCCACTATTTCTCTTCTGACCCCTGTAGCATCCCAGGGACGAGGTGTTCTACCTGGATTACATACTAATTAATCACTGTACACTGTTTAGCCAACTCGTCTGTCATTACGTCAGTTTTATTCAGAACCGGACATACGGTCGACATCAAACTACTACACTAGTCAGTTAGCAACACTAGTATCTAGTCAAGTAAGAGAGCGCTTCCGGGAAGCGGGAGCATACAACATTCCCTCTTTACAACAATTAAAATAGTAATACAAATAAGAATATCAAATATATAGTTGAAAATAGAATAACTAGTACACAATGAATTTATGAAGAATGTCAATCAAGTTCTTAAATGTAATCAAATGAAACCACAGAGTATAAGAATTGTCTTTGCTTAGTCTTGGTAACGGCTATAGGCAATCTTCGTTCCCTCTGCGGCCTGGGTTTCACCTGGACCGGTGATCTTGGGCTCTCGGGCGGAACGTCGGCTCGAACGACCTCCTGCGTCCCATGGTTCTGCACATCTCCATTTTGTAGAGCCTTGTTATTAGGCTCAGAAGGAATTTCAGGTAGGGAACCAGAGTGGGAATCTCTGGTATGGAACCTCTTAAAATGGGTAGAGTTCCGGGTATAGCGGGCACGGTCAGGAGTTTGAACGGTAATACTGTTCCCGTTCTTTGACACTACTTGGGTAGGGGTGGGACAGTAGGGAGTAGTTAGTTTGTTAGTTTTGTTTTGCTTCATCAAAACATAATCTCCTTCCACTATCACACTTTCCTTAGCGCGTCGTGATTTATCTGCATATTCCTTCCCTTTCCATTTCATTTCAAGGTCCCGGTCTCTGATTTCACCATCATCCACTGTTTTTGCCTCCCAAGTTGGTAACTTGTCTCGGATTTTCCTACGGTAAAGAAGTTCGGCAGGGCTTACGCCTGTAGTACAATGCGAAGTATTACGGTATAAAATGAAGTAGAATTTCTTTCCAATCTTGTCCTGTTGCTTGTGCAATACGCAGACGTTTTAACAAAGAACGATTTTGGCGCTCCACCTCCCCGTTAGCCTGCGGCCACAACGGTGTTGTGAAACGTAGATCAATATTATTTTCTCCGCAGTATTTCTTGAACTCTTCACTGGCAAATTGGGGTCCATTATCTGACCTAATGGATGAAGGTAAACCAAACCTAGCAAAAATCGGTTTAAGTTTCTCGATTGTTTTCTCAGCGGTAATGGACTTCATGATGTCCACTTCAAAGAATCTACTGTAGTAGTCAATAGTGACTAGTAAGTAATGTCCTGATGGTAGTGGTCCTAGAAAATCTACAGCTTTGTCTTGCCAAGGACGGCTTGGCAGTGATGTTGTACGAATAGGCTCCGGAACATCAGGTGCAGTGACAAGCTGGCAACCATGACAAGTCTTGACAAATGTCTCACATTCCCTATCAATCCCCGGCCACCATACCTTAGATCGTAATCTTTGCTTCATTACTGACATTCCCGGATGACCTTCGTGGGCCAATTCCATGGTTTGCTGCCTGAGAGCAACTGGCATTATCAAACGATTTCCACGCAAGATGATATTTCCTACCTTGCTCAGTTCAGTGGCAAATGCATGAAATGGTTTGCTCGAGTCATCACTCCAAGAACCCGATTCGAGACTACGAGATACAGACTGAAGCTCCATATCAGTTTCAAAAGCATCTTCGATATCCTCCAATCTTAGTGCTACTGGTGTTGATGACTGAACTATGATTTGAATACATTTCTCACCTTCAGCATCAAAAGTTGTCTTACATTTTCCCGGATCCAACAGCCTAGATAATGGGTCAGCAATATTAGACTTTCCAGGGCGATGTACAATGTGATAGTTATAGGATTGTAATCTTAACATCCATCGCTCTATCCTAGCACATGGTTTACCTTTTGGTGACAATATGCATTCGATGGGCTTATTGTCGGTGATCAGGTCGAAAGTATCTCTTCCATACAGGTACATATGAAAGTGTTCACAGGTTGTTATCTCTCTTATTGATTCTGGGATCAATTCAATTTGGTGAAAAGCGCTGTCAATATCAAGTTTACTAAAGAATTTACTGTCCCTTAGATCAGGGAGTACCTCATCAAAACTTGGTATGTGATGTTTCTCTCTTTCCACCGCAGTATTTGCCTGACGCATGTCAACGCAAATCCTGACATCTCCATTACCCTTAGGGACGACCACGAGCTGCGAGGACCACTGCGATGGGCCATCAATCTTCTCAATGATATCTTGGTCTTCCAACTCTTGAAGTTTAGTTTCTAGTATTCTTTGAAGGGGCACAGGAACTCTTCTCAATGGTTGGTACACTGGTTTCACATCATGGTTAATGGGAAGTTTCATTTGAAAATCTTTCAACTTTCCCAATACAGGCTTAGGCTTATTAGGCCTTTCGATCTGATTCACTTGCAGGCCTATCTTCAAAACTCCTAGTTTTATTGCAGTCTCTTTCCCAAGAAGTGGCACACCCTTGCCTTTGATTACGTAGAACAAAGCGCTTACCTTCGGACCGGGTCTTACCTCTACATCTGCTTGAATTTACCCAGGACAGTCAGGGGGGTTTTACTACCATATGGAAAGAGTGCCTTACTAGATAATGAAGAGCAGCAGTCAACTTTTTTTTCCTTTAAGCGAGTCCACGTTTTCTTCATCTACTACATTACATGTAGCTCCTGAGTCAACCATAACCTCCAAACCAATTCCACCCACCTTGACTTTCAATAGGTCAAAAGAACCGTTCAGCTGGTTAACTCTGGTCACTCCGAAAGCATAGTCGCGGCGATCTTCCGACTCGTCGTCTGTATTTGAATCGACATTAACTTGTCTAACCTTGCTTTTCTCTTTTTTCCTTGTTCCTTTAGTGCGTTCCCCTTTTTGTTTACTTTTCTTCCTACAGCAAGCTCCAAAGTGCCCAATCTGATGACACAGATGGCATTCTTTGTTCTTTGCTGGACACCCATCACTACCTTTCATGTGTCCCACATAGCCACATGCAAAGCATTTTATTTTCTTTGACCTATCTAGGCCTAGGCTTACCTTGTTCACTACAGCTTGCTTGTCAGGCAGACCTAGCCCTAGGCCTGAGCTTACCTGCTCCAGTCCTAGCTCGCGCTGGTTGGCATCCTCCCAAGATCGAGATGTGTCCAATACAGACTGTAGGGTCATATCTGGACCTATTTCGATAAGTTTTCTCTTGAGTTGCTTAGAAAAAACTTTGTCCAATATTTGGTCACGCAGGTGTTCATCTATGAGTGTGTCAAACCCACAGTGAAGAGCCTGGCGCCTTAACCTAACTTCAAACTTATCAATAGACTCACCCTCTTGTTGGCTAAGTGCACGGAACTTGATCCTTTCGTAAGAAATATTAATACTCCTAGGTGTGAACTTCACAGTCAACGCTGCGACAGCATCCAAATAAACATTGGAACCTCCAACTGCCCCTGCCGCTGGCAGACTGTGATACACGTCCTGTACATCCAGACCTGCTTTATGCAACAACGTTGCCTTCTTTCTCTGAGGGTCTTTAATATTAGCACTTTCTGCATAATATTCATGCATAATATGTGGCTCGTTGGTCTTGTCGTGTGGCTCGTTGGTCTTTGTGTGGCTCGTTGGTCTTGTGGTTAGCGTATCTGCTTCCAATGCAGAAGGTCCAGGGTTCGATTCCCGCTAAAGTCAGAAGTTTTTTAACTTCAGATTTGGACTTCAGTCCATCAGTTCTTGTCTTAGGAGTTTGTAAACGGTGACTTTGGAGCCGTCCTAGCAACGAAGCACATAATAAATTTCAGAGTTGTTCTGAATCGGCCTTGTTGATTCTGGCGTTGATTCGCGGGTGTTCGCACTGTCCATACCACTGATTGCTATATTTCCTATTAAAAATATTGATCTTTGGTTGGTTATCGCTCACTCGTCGATTGCGTCGGGGCCTGCAGGGTTGGCTTGGTTGCTTTGATTTAAAGTCCCCCACTGAAAATCAGTTATATAACTGAGTGGGTAGACTCTAAATAAAATTTATTTATTTATTTATTTATTCAAATCCCCTAAGCCAACGCGTCCAGCGTTGTCCCACTGTTGTCTGGTCACCTGAGCAGCCGAAAGGCTGCACGCCGTTTTCACCGGACATGATTGAACAATTCCGGGTGGTCTAGGCCTATGCAAACTGTTAATATAACTACCTTCCTACCTTCTTTTCAGATGTCGAATGTATTAATTTACCCTCCGTCGCCAATGTTGTATCCCAGGGACGAGGTGTTCTACCTGGATTACATACTAATTAATCACTGTACACTGTTTAGCCAACTCGTCTGTCATTACGTCAGTTTTATTCAGAACCGGACATACGGTCGACATCAAACTACTACACTAGTCAGTTAGCAACACTAGTATCTAGTCAAGTAAGAGAGCGCTTCCGGGAAGCGGGAGCATACAACAACCCCCGTCAGGGCCAGGGGTAGAATTGGCCCAGAGCATGGCTCTGCTAATCGTAAAAGGCGATTCAAGGAAAAAAGTCCACCTCGCAAACATCAGCTAGTATAAGAGGGGAGTATATTACTCCTTGAAACTAGAGGCGGGCTCTGGCAACCGTCGTTGGGGACACCTTCCCTTTCCCTTGACGACCTCCCCAGCGACGATGACAATGACACAACGAACGATGACAAAGACAATGACGACCGCGACGTGAAAAACCTCCCTCCCTCCCCTTACCCGTGGCTGGTTCTGACCAGCATGGGCCCCTTCTCCCCATCTTATCCCCTAGGCTAGAGTGGCGCATTATGACCTAACGGTTGACGCGTCCTTATTCAAATAAACAAACAAATAAACAAAATCTTCTCTTCTGCCACAATTCAAATTAGGTTGTTTGAATAATCATTCATTGAAGATGTATATGAACATACGGAATAGTTTATGCACGTAGGCCTATGCAAGTGTCTTCTAGTGGTGGTAGCAAGAAATGAATTACACTAACCTACGCAATCACAATGTAGGTCTATACCTTACTTGCTCTGATCTTTTCTGCCATCCTCGTGACACACTTAGGCTTATTAATTAGTTAATAAATTAATGACTGTGTTGAGGAACAAATAAAATAAATAAATTCATAAAGTAGGCCTACAGAGCTATGCTTGTTTTCTCACCCGAATTTCAATTTGCTCACGGATGCATTCCAATTTTTTATCTGTATAAGGTTGACCTGAAGTTAGTTGTCCATTAGTGTTTTACTATTGAAATGGTTTTTCGCTATTTATTTAAAACTAGGAAAACGCTTAAGTCCCGCCGCGTTGTTGGATGAGCGTATAATTGGTGCATTGAGCTGCCATGTGTTATGCGGATTTTTCGTTGTTCTGTGAAAAAATTAATACTAAGTTCAAGATTTTTTTTAAATTAAATTAAATTAAATAAAAAATAAACTTAAATTTAAAAAAAAAATTAATCGTACTAATTATTAAAAAAACGAAAAATTGCAATTTTTATAAGAAATAATTATTCGATTGCGCTCAAATTTCACACAAATATATGAATTTATAAAATTAAGGATCTGTGAAAAAATTCTTACAATAGAATAAAGCATGTAGGTGTTAAAAAAAAACAAAAAAATTCTATTTTCATGAAAAATAGTTTTTTGATTGCGCTCAAATTTCACACGGTTATCTTAATTCATAAAATTAAGGTTCTGTGAAAAAATCATTAAAATCGGATAAAGCATGTCGGTGTCAAATTTTCAAAAAATCGAAAAAATCGTAAAATTGCGATTTTCATGAGAAATAATTTTTTGATTGTGCTCAAAAACGTGGCAGTTCTAAGTTCAGAGATTTCGAAGGCCTCCATAAAATTTCATCGCAAATGGGGTGTTGGTTTAGCCGGAATCGTGCTGACAAACACACAAAAATACAGAAAAAAAAACATTCCGGATTTTTTTCTCCAGTGAAGTGGAATGGAATCTTCGCTTCGCTACGCTCATCCAATAATCCCCGGTGAAGGCACTTTTTTAATTTCTGTATATGATACCAACATAACAGCGACATAGTCGCTCATTATGAAATCAAGGTTAAACGTCATAATACTAGGAAAACGCTTAAGTCCCGCCGCGTTGTTGGATGAGCGTATATGGTGCATTGAGATGCCATGTGTTACGCGGATTTTCTGTTGTTCTGTGAAAAAATCATTACTAAGTCGAAGATTTTTTTTAATTAAATTAAATTATATAAAAAATTAACTTAATTTTTATAATTAAATTTAAAAAAAAATAACTTAATTGTTTTAATTAATCGTAATTTTTTTAAAAGAAAAAAATCGTAAAATTGCAATTTGCATAAGAAATAATTATTCGATTGCGCTCAAATTTAAGGCTATTCCACCGCGTTTTTCTATTTTCCAAAATATGCTACTAAGTTAAAATATAGTGAATGGCTTTGAAACATGGCTATTTTAGAAAATCAAAAATATTTTTTCCAAATTTTTCTGATCCGGTACACGGCCAATATAGCACCCTCAAAATAATTTCAAACTTCAATTCGCCAGGGCACACCATTCAACGTACGGTGTTGTGCTTTTGTGACATTAATTTTTAACTGTTTTTCTATGGACTGACTGAGAGAAAACAGATTTATTTTAACAATTGTCTTTCCAGCGAATTTTTTCGTTTGGCGGTATTTTTTACCGATTTGTACCGCCAAACGAAAAAATTCGCAGGAAAGACAATTGTTAAAATAAATCTTTTTTCTCTCAGTCAGTCCAAAGAAAAACAGTTGAAAATTAATGTCACAAAAGCACAACACCCTACGTTGAATGGTGTGCCCTGGCGAATTGAAGTTTGAAATTATTTTGAGGTGGCTATATTGGCCGTGTACCGGATCAGAAAAATTTGGAAAAAATATTTTTGATTTTCTAAAATAGCCATGTTTCAAAGCCATTCACTATATTTTGACTTAGTAGCATATTTTGGAAAATAGAAAAACGCGGTGGAATAGCCTTAACACGAATATATTAATTCATGAAATTAAGGTTCTGTAAAAAAAATCATTACAATAGGATAAAGCATGTAGGTGTTATAAGTCAAAGAATTGTTTTTAAAAAGAAAAAAAACATAAAATTTTGATTTTCATGAGAAATAATTTTTCGATTACGCTCAAATTTCACACGAATATCTTAATTCATAAAATTAAGGTTCTGTGAAAAAATCATTACAATCGGATAAAGCATGTAGGTGTTATAAGTCGAAGAAATTTGTTAAAAATCGAAAAAAATCGTAAAATTGCGTTTTTTATGTGAAAAAATTTCCCGATTGCGCTCAAAAACGTGGCAGTTATAAGTTCAGAGATTTCGAAGGTCTCCATAAAATTTCATTGCAATCGGAGTATCGGTTTAGCCGGAATCGTGTTAACAAACACACAAAAATACAGAAAGAAAGAAAGAAAGAAAAAAAAACAAAAAAACATTCCGGATTTTTTTCTCCAGTGTAGTGAAATGGAATCTTCGCTTCGCTCGCTTCGCTCGCTACGCTCGCTACGCTCATCCAATGATTGTTAAGTTACCTTTTTTCGTCTGGTCATGACAAAATATTTTCATTGTTTAGTAACTTGGATTGTATTTTATGTGACAATGGTACAATTGATACTGACAAACCTGTGCTCAGGGTTCATCGAGATGTCTCTTCTCTTTGTGGGACCATAAGGTTTCTTTACATTCTGGTCCTAGAACTGTTCAGGCATTGATCCAGCAATGCTACTGGATCATGTCCTTGCGCGGTTTCCTTCTGCAACAAATCCACGGCTTTAACATTTCTTAGTCCTCGATTTCATTAACTAGGGAAACGCCAAAGTCGTTGATAGACGAGTGAGTGACCCATGTGTTGAGCACCCGGGATCATCCCCTTTCCTCCCCTATACCTAAGGCTGGATCTAGCCCAGTATAGGGAATGATACCGGGTATTCAACACATGGCTCACTCACTCGTCTATCAATGACTTTGGCGTATCCCTAGTCTAGTTGGCTAAGGCGCCCTTATACCCGGAATGTGGGAGACCTGGGTTCAATCCCCTGGTCGGATAAGATTTTGTCGCAGTTTAGTCTACATCAGCTCTGACAATACTATGGACAACATAACCAGTACGAAATACGAATAAAGATTGCAAGGTATACTCAATCTCCCAGCGGAATTTGGGGGTACATGGAACATACAAATTTCGATACTCTTTGGTCACTGCATAACTGCATTACAAATATTAGTTCCACTGCCTCCATTGCAACCGAGTAACATGTAAGAGGCAGTGATGTTTTCAAAAGCAAAACCATTGTCGTTAAAAGAATTCCTCCACATGTTAGGCCTATTTTTCAGTTTATTATTTCTTGTAGGTTTAAATCGAAATGGATTGTGCTCATTTTGTTAGCAGTTCTAAGTTACCTAGTCACGGATGTCTGTTTAAAATTTCAGCTCAATCTATTCGGCCGTATGAGCCCGGACAAACAAACAAACAGACACACATTTAACATACAGACAATAGTCACGACCAAGGCCCGATCGAGTAGCGTTATACGGTTATAGACTTCGTTTCGCTGCGCTCACTCGTCTAATAAAGATTCTCGAGCCATCGGCTCAGACATTTACATTTTAGTTTTTACGGTTTAATAGGAAAATTAATACGACAAATCGAGATCAAGATAAAGTTTCGAAAAGTACCTGAGTGTTAACGAGAGGAGATATTCGGCGAAATAATGAAAAAAGTAGGTGGAAGTCTCAGCAGTAACGAAGAAAAACAGATGGTCTATGTTTTCTCTATGATAGGGTAGGACTTATATTGCTATGCAGTCCTCGAATTATATAAGCATTAGGTTAGAAAAGGCAGGTTTCATAGGCAGAGTGGATCACATCCTTAATTTAAATAAAATACAATTGAAATCAAACACCAGATGTTATTAATTTTTTCATGGAACAACAGGACTTAATAATAGGCTTTGTTAGCTACTCTAAAATGAAAGTAATTTTTAGTCAAAGTTTGGGGTTTAAGTTTAAAATTTTAAATAACCCCTGACTCGAACTTTAAATTTACGAGCTCAAACCGAACTTCAAAAAAGTTTTCAAAACTAAAAATTGAAAACGATCTTTCGTCTACCCTATTTGGTGTGTAATATAATTTTGGTTTGCTCAGAACGGGGCCTGAGAAAAATAAAGACCCAAAAAGAGTATTCCCCCATCGTGCAGGGGGGGGTCCCGGAGGAGATACGCCCCGGAGGAAAACCCCAAGCAATCCCGAGGGAGGACTTGACGCAGCTCGAGGAGTTTCCGCCCAGGGGCCCCCGCCGGCCCCCCAAAACCGCAGGGCTCACAGGTAGGCAATCCCCGTTGTGAACCTAGCTTTTTGGGAAAAGATCACGATTCGAATTTCCTAAAACTTTTTAAATTTTCATTGACAAACTCGATAGGCCGACAAGTTTTAATTTTAATAGTTTATTATTTTAACTGAATTAATAGGTATTTAAAATTTGCTAAAAATTTACAATTAAGTGGGTTGGCTGGAATATTTTTTTTAGGCTTTGGTATTTTTGAGGGGGGGGAAGAAGGGTGAATATGAATGTGGTGTGGAATAAAATTAATTTTGCACCACCAGGGCAGTTTTTTTCCCAAAAAACCTGACAAGACAAAAATTTTTGGGTATTTGAAAAAATTGAGGGGCTGAAATTATTTTTATTTAAATTTTACAATTTCCATTAGTTTGGTTTTTTATTTTGGAGTGTTCGTCAATAAAACTGGTGATGCATTTTTTGCCCAAAATTTTTATCTAGCCTACATTTCCTTGGAATGACGTTGGGTTGTTCAGAACCGCGCCCTTCACAACTTTTGCGAGACGAAGGAGCAGAAAACCCCACCAGCCTGTGGCAGCCCCCATAGAATCCTAATAATTGGGTAGACCAGCAGTCGGTGGTCCCCTTCCGGGACAAAGGAAAACCATCTTGATGGGGAGTTGATGTTAATTAGATGGGGGCGATTAAACGAAAAATATTTTTAAAAATGGGCCCCCGTTGGAGGGAGCATATCAGACTTTAAAAACCCAAAAGATTACTAAATTCCCCCTTTTGAATAACTTTGCATTGTTTTGTTTTTTCAATACCAGCTGCACAAAGGGAAACCCCTTTAGGGCCCCTTAGGGCGCCGAGCCAAAACCGCGGTGCGCTACACCTCGAGCACCTTATAACCCAGAGTTTGGGGGGGGTTTTTGAGGGTTACCCAGCCTATGTAAAGTGAAATTTAAAACTATCACAATCGAGGGGATTAGGGACCCGACAAAAACATGCCAAATTTTATTGGGGGACGACCATTCCCTTTTTTGGTGAAAAAAAGGGTTTAAAAATGCTCAAAAACACTTTAAGAGTTAGCTACTCCCACTACTGCTACTACTGCACTTACATCTAATCGCGGCCCCCGTTCTGACCCGACGGGTGGGATACAAGTTAATTTTTTCTGGACATAAGGTTATAGATTATAGTCTCTTTTTAAAAAAAAGTTGAAAAAGTTTTGGGAACTTCCCAAAAAAAGGGTTTTAAAAAAAAGCCTTATACAAACAACAAGTAACCTAGTTCTTTACACTTTTGACGGTTAACAGAGACGGCGGGAAAGTGCGATACGTAAACAAAAGGGGGACATTTAAATTTTTCTTCTATGTGTTGAAATGAGAAAAGTTGTCATTATACTCTCATAAAACAAATCAGAAACCGTCCCTGACCTAGGCCCAGATGTAGAAAATTATTTATAATACAACAGTGTAGGTCTAAAGTTCCATTAGGCTATAGGACTAGATAAAATTATTACTTACATTACATGTTTGGCAAGCCTAGCCAACCCTAGGCCAGCACAACATAGTTCTGTCACACAATACACACAAACACAATGTCGAAGCAAGGTGTCAAAATAATATGCGCTTGCTCATCTGTTTGTTTACATAATTGCAACAATCAAATCATTTCACGCAAACTCGTCTTTCGATTAGTCCGCGTTTATGAAGGCACTGCCATCTAGAATAAATATAGAACTTTTCGAGCTCTTTGCTATACGCATATCTTTTAAAGTGTCAAACGAAAACGACTTCGTTTTCAAATTGCGTTTTCAACAGTCATCTCCCACGAACTCAAGAATTGGGGTCCAGTCCTTATACCGTCGTTATACCATGGTTATACCACCTATACCCAGGATATACATGAATCCGGGTCTAGATATTTTACATCCTATATTGTTATTGCTAATACCATAGAAATTAAATCAACTTTGATAAAATTATTATATTTTAACATATAATTTTGCAATGGAACTTGAAAAAGTAATGAGATCACACACATAACAAAAACTTGTAGAAATACAGCCAACCTTACACACTCAAAAGAAATGAGATCTAAAAAAAGGGCCAAGCTCATCTACCCTTCCACATTTGCGCATTCTTAATTCATAAACGTACAGTGCCCCAATAACAGCATCATCGAAAAGCTTGGCAAAATAAAATTTGCATGTTATTACGTTTTAATTAATTAGAAAAAAGAACTTGGATGAACTATTTCGTTTAAATTAATAATCGCAAATTCTATTTTGCCAAGCTTTTCGAGGATGCTGTTATGGGACACTGTACGTTTATGAATTAAGAATGCGCAAATGTGGAAGGGTAGATGAGCTTGGCCCTTTTTTTAGATCTCATTTCTTTTGAGTGTGTAAGGTTTGGCTGTATTTCTACAAGTTTTTGTTATGTGTTCAAACAATCCAGTAAAGTACTTTATTGCATTAAAAAAGCATAAATTAAAACGCCAAACCGCCATCTTGAATGGGTGAGATTGACGCTTCAATTTGGTACACTCGCGCCTGTGCGGCGGGATTGGAGACTGCGTATCTAGCCTACTATAGGTGTTAAGATATCTATGCAGCCACCGCCTTCATTCAACAAAGACAGAGGGTAGGTGGAAACCAGACTCCACGCTGTGAAAGACTGGTCCGCAGGTATAAGGAATTTCCTCCCCTCTTTACCACCACCACCTTCCTCGGACGGGCAGAGTGCACAAGATTTAGATCTTATCTATCCTCGACCCTTCTTGATGGTCTCTAAACCCTCCAATTAAATTATTTTAGCTTGAATAGAGATAAATTCATTTTCATTACGTAATCTGTTGTATTTTACCTTTTAAATGCTCATTTACGTTAATGGTTTTAAGTTATACGTTTCACTGAAATAAAATCAATACGAACATGTTTTTGAATGAAAAAAATTGATTGATAACTAAAAATTTTACAATAAAATACAACACACACTTGCTAAGAATTATTTTGTTAAAATTGTTAGTTCTCAATCAATTTTTTGCGTTTAAAAACATTTTCGTGTTGATTTTACTTCAGCGAAACATTTAAGTTAAAATCATTAACATTAAAGAGCGTTTAAAAGGTAAATTACAACAGTTTACGTAATGAAAGGAAAATGGATTTATCTCTATTCAAGCAAAAATAATTTAATCGGATTGTTTCGCGACCATCAAGAAGGGTCGAGCGACTATCGAGCGACTATTAGATAGATACGATCTACATCTTGTCCACTCTGCTCGTGCCAGGAAGGTGGTGGTGGTAAAGAGGGGAGGAAATTCCTTATACCTGCGGACTAGAGGTACGTGAAAATAGCGTTTTGTGAATAGATGCTACAAAGCGCTATTTTTTCACTTAAAACTAAGGTTTTCCAGTCCCATTTTATTTTATTTTCCATAGTAGGGATAGTTTGTTTAAACACATTTTTATGCATTGATATTGATTCAACCTTGATGACATAATTTCAAAATAATAATATGAAAAACCTTCTTACACAAGCTTTTGAAGGTGGCCAAAAAAATAGATGCTACAAAACACAATAAAATGACACTTGAAAATGCTATTTTCACGTACCTCTACTGCGGACCAATCTTTCCCTGAAGTCCACTTTAGCAGCCTCCTACCTAGAAGCTTGACTCACGTCCATGAAACGCTTTGATCAGTTGTAGCCCTTCTCCATGTAGTTCTCTTGTGAGCCCGCCTAGTCTAAACTGAGTTACTGTGAGGATAGGTAAAATAGTTCTGACAAGGGATTTCAATTTAGTTATTTACCGTAATTGTGTAATTGGGATTGATTGATTGAATTGATGATCGCATATGCCGTTTGCCCGGTAGAGAGCTAAGAAACAGACAAAAATACAAAAAAAACGAGCTAATTTTTTTTTGGGGGGGTCAGTGAAATTGAAGTCTTTGCTTTACTCGCTTTGCTCGCTACGCTCATCCAAATAGAATGTTTCTAAACTAGGCCGCTTCGCGAACGCTTTTTCCAGTCGCGTTGATGGACGATTTAAAAAAATCTGTCCAATGATTACTACGTTTTTAGTATAAGAGGGATCCCATTACTTTTTCAAGTTCCATCAGAAAATAATTTTTGTTAAATAAGGATAATTTTGATTGATTGATTGATTAGATTAACGTCTCATATTAACGCACTTTGTCTATTTAATCAAGACGATGAGTGGTGATTTAGAGGATGAAGTATGAACAGAAGGGAGGAGGGGGAAAACGGTACCGGCACGTAGCCTACTCCTTTCGAAAGTACCAAGGGGACCAACGGCTTAACGTCCCATCCGAAAGAGGGTGTAACCTTGACAGTCATATAGGTCCCTCCACTAACCCGGACTGCCGAACAGACGTCGAGGAGAACGAAGCCGTTACACTATCTCTCGAACCCTCCATCTGCTCTAACCAGCGATATACGTGAGTTACAGGGCAGAGCGTTCACCCACTCTACCCCTGACCACGCCCGATTTTGCTTAACTTCACATCATTAACAACCAAACAAAATTATTTTTGTTAAATAAGAATAATTTTGACCAAGCGCTATTATTTGCTATGGTAATACCAATTAACAATAGAATGTAAAATATCTCGAGACCCAAAGACTTGCTTCTGTAAGCATTGTAGGTGATTATGGTTTTATAGTTACTTGATATTACGTGTTAATTACACACCTGTAAAACGCTTATATTAAAACCTTTATTTCTATGAATTTTGGCATATATTTTCTTTCAAAAGGCACTATATCACCATAATCTTAATGTCCATGCAATACATGAACGTTGTAGCCCCACCAGTTTGGTCAGAATCGGCCCAAACATCACGAAAACATCGTATTAAAAATCGGGGGAAATTCGTAAAACTACGATGTCTATGAGAAATATTTCTTCAAATGTTCCTTAAATCATAAAATATAATATCATTTTAATGATTTCAAACGTTCCCATAAAGTTACATCAAGATCGGAGAAGCCGTTTGCGCGGTCACGAGCCATATATCACGAAAATATCGCATTAAAAAATGTAAAAGTACGATATTCATAAGAAATATTTTTTTGATTGTACCAAAAAATATGAGGCAAGTCTAAGTTCAGAGATTTCGAATGCCCCTCCAAATTTCATCAAGATCGTATATGCCGTTCGTCCGGTAGAGAGCGAACAAACAGACAAAAAAACAAACAAAAATATAACCAACCAACTAACTAAAAAAAACTAGAAAGACTTTTTACTTTTCGAATTCCCAGTGTGACAGCAACGGAATAAGTCCCGTAAGATAAATGCTAACTCTACTTCTGGAAAGTTACTTTTTCCCTTCACTTTTTCTTTTCACTTCCCAGTGTAATGTCCGCTTAAAGCGCTCTTACGGTATCAAAGTATGTTCTAGGTTTGTGCAAATGCATAATATGAGTCGTAAGCCAAAATTCAATCCGCTAATAAAAATTCTCAAAGAGAATAATTGTCTCTTGTCTACTTGTTTCTGAAACACACTCTGAATGATGACAAGAACTAAACTGGAATCTTTTTTGTTTCTAGAATCGACCCCACAAGCCGTCTACCCAAGCGAACAATCGCGACGAACATGCACAGGTGGCTGACCAAGGAAAGAGGCAGAAGAAACAAACACAGAGGCAACTGATACAAGCCTGTAAAGTTGGAAATATGGAGTTAGTTTCCCAACTCATTGCAAAAATAAACTCCTACGATAAAATACGGTTAGTTAACCACAAGAACGAAGAGGGGTTGACGCCGCTTATCGCAGCAACGCAAAATTCCCATCAATCAGTTGTAAAGATGCTGATAAGTTACGGTGCGAATGGTGTCCTCCGTGGTCCCCCTCCACTATCTCGCACGCCACTCCACACTGCCCTCCTAAATGGAGATTCCTCATCGGCGCGCATGCTAATCGAGAGCATTGAAATGCGGCGACGGGCCAGAAATTGTCCAGATGGAAAGGGAACTCGTCCGATGGAGATTGCGACCTCGAACAACGACAAGACTTCCATAGAGATGCTACTCGACAATGGTGCAAAATAAACAAGATGGAATCTGCAGCATCCTGGATGCGTTGTTTTTTAAATGAAAATGTCGGAATGTGTAATGAAGAAAGTTTTTGTAATGTTGTGCACTTTTTTAGTGATTTAAGCACCTTGCTATGGATTGATTTCCAAAGTAAATCGAAGAGAAAAAGATATTTTATTTTTTATTTTTAAATCAAGTGAAATCTAGCTAAAAATGTCTACTTTTTGTAGAATGATGGATGATGTCTAAAAATAATAATGTGTATGTAAATTACCATTTCTTGGCGTAAAGTTTAAATTAAATACGTTCAATATAATAGCTATATACAAGGCCATATACAAATCACGTCCAAAGAGAGTTGACCACGCAGTTCCTTTCGCTTTCCCATTAATTGAATTACGCGAAGAGTCGTTATTTGCTATAATTCAATTAATGGAAAAGTGAAAGGAACCCAACTTTGGAGCCATCACTTTTCTTTTTCATTGTTAATGCTTGTATTGTTTTTATTTGATATGCCAGTGTTGATTGTGGTTCGTTCTTGTCAAATATTTAACTGAGATTAAAGTAACTAGGAAAACGCCAAAGTCGATGTTAGACGAGTGAGCGAGCAATGTGTTGAGTCCCCGGTAACAGATCCAGTCTAAGGTATAGGGGAGGAAAGAAAATGTTCCCGGGTACTCAACACATTGCTCGCTCACTCGTCCAACAACGACTTAGGCGTTTTTCTAGTATATAATCATTTCACAAACATTTGTGGTCACAGGCCCTTGTTGAACAGAAGGCTACACCCCAGGCTAAATGGAACGGCCCGGGCCGATGTATGACCCCTAGAACAGATAATTCCTACGACTGCCAGAGCTCGCCTTGTAGTTTCAGGAAGTAATATACCTCCGTACTTACCAGCTGATGTTTGCGAGATAAAATACGTCTCTTTCCTCGCCTTTAACGATAAGTATATAGAGTAATGTTCTGGGCTAATGGTTCAAATAGGCAAAGATTGACGTTATTGCACTGTTTCTTGTAGAATGTAGATCAAAGCTAGCCCAAACGAAGTGTATAATATACTTGCTCCAACGAAAGAATGCAGATGCTTTGTAGTGGTACTGGTAGGGGTTGTATGAATGCGTGGTAAATAGAATGCTGCCTTTGTGAAAGAAAGAGAAATATCTTTTACCAACGCAAGCAAAAATTTTCTGTGCTAGATCACAGAGTTCCTCCAAGTACTAAATCCACGTTGAGCTAGCGTGAATAGAGTTGACAAAGTTGTTATGTTGGGAAAACAATTTCGAGCCATCTGCATTCTTTCGTTGGGACTTCTTTAGTAACCTTGATAGCTAGCATTATTTACAGAATGACAGAAGCCATGCACAACAAAAACGTCGACTTAGTTCATCTGATCGCAAACTTTCAGGATTGTTTGTTGCACAGGCTGTGTCCTATTTTACTAATGGGTATTTTAAACCTTTTGCAATCTAGGTTCAAATTTTTCACATTTTTATTTCTTGTAAGCTTAAATCGCAACGGATATTGCTCATTTTGTTAGCAGTTCTAACTACACTGGTCCCGGATGTCTATTTAAAATTTCAGCTCAATCTGTTTGGTCGTTCGGCCGTATGGGACCGAATCAAACAAACAGACAGACAGACACAGTCACGAGAAGGCCCGATCGAGTAGCGTTATTGACTTCGTTTCGCTGCGCTCACTCGTCTTATCATTAATTTCATTGTTCTATTAATCTGTATTGCAAAAATTACGTCTAGAGCCATACAGATTTGGATTTATTGATATAATGTTATTAAAGTGGTAAAATTTCATGATAATCGGTAGAGTTAAAGTCATACATAATATACATAAGTTAAAAGTGGTAAAATTTTACTAAAATGCAATTAATTAATTAATTTTGAAATATTGTTTCAATTATTTATTCTTCGTTAAATAAGCTTTTATTTGATATCGATAAATAAAAAACAAATAAATCAAATGTATTTAGAGTCTACCCACTCAGTCACATAAGTGGGGGACTGTGTGTGTGTGTGTGTGTGTGTGTGTGTGTGTGTGTGTGTGTGTGTGTGTGTGTGTGTGTGAGTGTGCAAACCGTATCAAGTGAGGTCTTGCGCATGAATACACAACGGGGCTCTGAGGTCCTTTTTCAAACCGAGGTCTTTGCCCAGGACCTCGGATTGTTTTAGCATCATAGCTGCATAGCAGTATTGTCTTTAAGACTTTTTCGTAAAATTTGAGCAAAGACCTCAGAACATGCTGTTTGCGCGTTTTTTGCAGTTCATGTGTGTAACCACCAGAGCGCTCTCAAATAGCTCATACACACTTCATACACACTCTGGGTGAATTTTATCGACTATGTGAGGTCCCATTCAAACTGTGGGGAACGCCCTTGTAAAGTGATAAGCCAATGAAATCGCAGTACCAAAATTTTGAATTTCACACACTTATTTGACGGTATAAGGGAAAAGGGGGGTCCTAAAAATTCACTAGGTCGTGTAGCTTCTCTGTTTACGAGTTTGCAATTTAGTTATTTATATTGTACCAAATAAGTTTAGAATATTTTATTGAATTAATTTACATTCAATTATGTTATGTCACACGTTGTTTTGTAAAATATATCTCAGTGCACATAGCGTGCTAGCCTCTAATCTGGAGTGGGAGGACACTGGTTCAATACGCTGGTATTTCCGAGTTTTATTCCCTCGGTATTCATCTAGGAGATTGAGGATGATGAACTACATTGTACAACCCTTTACAAAATGCCTTGCCATCGATCCAAATAATAAAATTACTTAACAATAACCCTTTTTGTCTTTGTTTACAAATCTGATGCTCTTTACATTTATAAAATACATATTATAAAAAATAACTCCACTAAACTAACTGGTCGTTTGCACTGAGTAACAAATACGAAAACAAGATTATTAAATAAAGAGCAAAGAAACACAATCTAATTGGTTTAGTTGTTAGAGGTAAACACTTATGGCAAATTTAAATCTTGATTGAAATAATTGCAAAATTCGAATATTGTTTAAATTTAAGAGGATAATTGTGGGTATTATATTATATAACAAGCAAGCTTCGCAAACGCTTTTCTGGCGCGTTGTTAAATGAGCGTATGTTTTTTAAACGAAAAAGCGTAAAATTGCAATTTACATGCAAAATTATTTTGCGTTTGGGCACTCAAATTTCACACAATATAAAGTTCATAAAATTAAGTTTCTGTGGAAATATCACTAGGAAAACGCTTAAGTCCCGCCGCGTTGTTGGATGAGCGTAATTGGTGCATAGAGATGCCATGTGTTAACCCGGATTTTCTGTTTGTTCTGTGAAAAAATAATTATTTAGTCGAATATTTATCTTAAAATTAAATTAAATTAATTTTAAAAAACTTAATTTTTTTTAATTCATCGTAATTTAAAAAAATTAAAAATCGTAAATTGCAATTTCGTAAGAAATAACTATCCGATTGCGCTCAAATTTAACACGAGTATATTAATTCATGGAAATTAAGGTTCTGTGAAAAATCATTACAATAGGATAAAAACTTGTAGGAGTTATAAGTCCAAAAAAAAATTTTTTAAAAAAGAAAAAACACGTAAAATTTCGATTTAAATAAGAAAAATTTTTTCGATTACGCTCAAAATTCACACGAATATCTTAATTCATAAAATTGAGTTCTGTGAAAAAATCAAAACAATCGGAATAAAGCATGTAGGTGTTAGAGGTTCGAAGAAATTTTTAAAAAAATCGAAAAAATCGTAAAATTGCGTTTTTATAAGAAAAAAATTTCCCGATTGCGCTTCAAAAACGTGGGGAGTTCTAAGTTCAGAAATTTCGAAGGCCTCCATAAAATTTCATCGCAATCGGAGTATCGGTTTTGCCGGAATCGTGTTAACAGACACACAAAAATACAAAAAAAGAAAAAAAAAACATTCCGGATTTTTCTCTCCAGTGTAGTGAATTGGAATCTTCGCTACGCTCGCTTCGCTCGCTACGCTCGCTACGTCATCCAATTACAATGGATAAAGCATGTAGGTGTTTTTGGGTCGAAGAATGTTCTAAAAGTTAAAAAATCGTAAAATTGCGATTTTCATAAAAAATAATATTTCGATTGCGCTCAAAAATCACACGAATATATGAATTCATTAAAAAATAGGAAAACGCTTAAGTCCCGCCGCGTTGTTGGATGAGCGTAAATTTGGGGCATTGAGCTGCCATGTGTTATGTGAATTTTTCTGTTCTGTGAAAAAAACATTACTAAGTTTATGATTTTTTTTTTAAATAATTTAAAATAAATAAAAAATAAACTAATTTTAATTTTTTTAATTTATCGTAAATTTTAAAAAGAAAAAAAACGTAAAATTTTGATTTTCATAAGAAATATTATTCGATTGTGCTCAAATTTTACACGAATATATGAAAATTTATAAAATTAAGGGTTTTGTGAAAAAATCATTACAATCGGATAAAGAATGTAAGTGTTATTTTTCAAAGAATTGTTTTAAAAACAAAAAACCCGTAAAATTGCGATTTTTATGAGAAATAATTATTTGATTGCGCTTAAATTTTCCACAATATATTAATTCATAAAATAAAGGTCTTTTAAAAAATCATTACAATCGAACAAAGCGTGTATGTATTATACATCGAAAAAATTTTTTAAAAATCGAAAAAAATCTTGTAAAATTTCGATTTTTATGGGGAAATTTTTTTTTCGATTGTGCTCAAAAAACGTGGCAGTTCTAAGTTCAGAGATTTCGAAGGTCTCAATAAAATTTCATCGCCAATCGGAGTATCGGTTTAAGCCGGAATCGTGCTAACAAACAGACAAAAATACAAAAAAAAAAAACATCCCGGATTTTTTTTCTCCCGTGTAGTGAAATGGAATCTTCGCTTCGCTCGCTACGCTCATCCAATTATGATTCTGTGAAAAAAAATTTTTAGAATCGGATAAAAGCATGTTTGGTGTTTTTAAATCAAAGATTTTTTTTTTAAATCGAAAAAAATCGTAAAATTGCGATTTTTAAAGAGAAATAATTTTTTGATCGGCTCAAAAAAGTGGCAGTTCTAAGTTCAGAGATTTCGAAAGGGCCCCCATAAATTTTTTTCGTAATTGGAGTATCGGTTTAGCCCTGAATCGTGTTAACAAACAGACAAAAAAACAAAAAAATGAAAGAAAGAAAGAAGAAAAAAAACATTCCGGATTTTTTTTTTTTCCAGTGTAGTGAAATGGAATCGTCGCTTTTGCTCATCCAATAAAGGGCGCGATCATGGGCAGATACACAAATCTTAGGTTTTTACTTATATTTTTGATTAAATGTAATTTAAACCTTATTTTAGTACGCACTTCCGGTTTTATATTTTTGATAGATTTTTATGCGCGTAGGTATTTGAAGATTCATAAACAAACATTGCACATTGTCGGAATATGGCTAGTTTTTGTCTCCCTTGTCAGGTCTACATGTGACTTGGGGATGTTATAGCACGTAGTTGGTATGAAACGTTTTCTTTGCAAAATGTAAATCAATGAGCATAAAAAAAAATATATATTGACACAATTTACAATAAAAATCTATATAAATTATAATGTGTAAGATTGTTAATATGTTTCAAAGAAAAAACGCGAGAGTTTTTATGCACAAAGAAAGGGGGAGGTGGTTCATTTATGAAGTCCATTTGTTTCTTGAAAAAAGAAACAAAACATACCTGTTAAAAATACCATGAGAGTTTACTTGCATCTACAAAAAAAAAATAAAAAAATCAAATTTGCATGTATGACTTCACTGGAGTGGGCCGTCCACGACGGAACACTGGGTTGGTAAGGCGACTCCAGTGGCAGGTCGGAAAATTGTGGAGGAGCACGAAGGAAACGTAATGGAATGAAAAATTCTATAAACCACCGTTTTAAAGGGCCTAAACTGGTGGGAATCGTAGCGGAACATGTGTCCAAGACATAGCGTCTTAGACTAGGAAAACCCTAATCCCGCCGTGTTTGTTGATGAGCGTAATTGGTGGCATTGAGCTAACCATGTTTATGTGGATTTTCTGTGTTCTGTGAAAAAATCATTCCTAAGTTGAAGATTTTTAAAAACTAGGAAAACGCTTTAAGTTCCGCCTCGTTGTTGGATGAGCGTATATGGTGCATTGAGATGCATGTGTTACGCGCGGATTTTCTGTTGTTCTGTGACAAAATCAGTACTAAGTCGAAGATTTTTATAATTAAAAAATTAATTATATAAAAAATTAATTAATTTTTATAATTAATTAAATAAAATAAAAAATTAACTTAATTGTTTTAATTAATTGCGTATTTTTTTAAAAAAAAAAAAAGAGAAAAAAATCGTAAAATGCAAATTTGCATAGAATGATTATTCGATTGCGGCTCAAAATTTAACACGAAATATTAATTCATAAAATTAAGGTCTGTAAAAAATCAATTACAATATGATAAAGCATGTAGGTGTTAAAAGTCAAAGAATTGGTTTTTAAAAAGAAAAAAAACATAAAATTTTTTGATTTTCATGAGAAATAATTTTTCGATTACGCTCAAATTTCACCACGAATATTTAATTCATAAAATTAAGGTTCTGTGAAAAAATCATTACAATCTTATAAAGCTGTAGGTGTTATAGTCGAGAAATTTTTAAAATCGAAAAAATCTCAAATTGCGTTTTTTTATGTGAAAAAAATTCCCGATTGCGCTCAAAAACGTGCCAGTTCTAAGTTCAGAGATTTCGAAGGTCTGCATAAAAGTTTTCATTGCAATCGATTATCGGTATTAGCCGGATCCGTGTTAACAACACACAAAAATACGAAGAAAGAAGACAAAGAAAGAAAAAAAAAAAACATTCTGGATTTTTTTTCTCACAGTTTAAGTGAAATGGAATTCTTCGCTTCGCTCGCTACGCTCGCTTAACGTCCATCCAATTAATTTAACTAGGAAAACGCTTACAAGTCCCGCCGCGTTGTTTGGATGAGCGTAATTGGTGCATTGGAGCTGCCATGTGTTACGAGACGGATTTTCTGTTGTTCTGTGAAAAATCATTACTTAGTCAAGATTTTTTTAAAATTAAATAAACTTAAATAAAAAATTAACTTATTTTTTTTAAATAAATCGTAATTTTTACGTAATTTTAAAAAAAAGACAAAAAATCGTAAAATTGCAAATTTCCAAAGAAATATATTCGATTGCGCTCAAATTTTACACGAGTATATTAATTCATTAAATTAAGGTTCTATAAAAAAATCATAACAATAGATACAGCATGTAGGGTGTTTTATATCTCAAAGAATTGTTTTTAAAAAAGAAAAAAACCCGTAAATTTCGATTTTCATGAGAAATAATTTTTTTCGATTACCTCATTTTCACACGGATATATCTTAATTCATAAAATTAGGTTCTGTTAAAAACTTCATTACAATCGGTAAATCAATGTTTAGTGTTATAAGTCGAAGAATGTTTTTTAAAATCGAAAAATCGAAAATTGCGTTTTTTATAAGAAAAATTTCCCAGTTGGCGCTCAAAACGTGGCAGTTTCTAAGTTCAGAGATATTCGAGGGCCTCCATAAATTTCTCGCGATCGAGTATCGGTTTAGCCTGAATCGTGTTACAAACACACAAATACAAAAAAAAAAAGAAAAGAAAGAAAAAAAACAAAAACATTCCCGATTTTTTTTCTCCAGTGTAGTGAAATGGAATCTTCGCTTCGCTCGCTAACGCCGGCTACGCTCATCAATAAAAAATAAACTTTAATCTTTAATTTTTTTAATTAATCGTAATTTTAAAAAATGAAAAAAAAAATCGTAAATTTTCGTTTTCCATAAGAAATAGTTTATTCATTGTGCTCAAATTTCACAAGAATATATTAATATTCATCAAAATTAAGGTTCTGTAAAAAATCTTACAATCCGGATAAAGCATGTAGGTGTTAAAGTCAAAGAATTGTTTTAAAAAAGAAAAAACACGTAAAATTTCGATTTTTTATAATACGAAATAATTTTTCGATTGCGCTCAATTTTACACGAATATCTTAGATCCATAAAATTATGGTTCCCTGTGAAAAAATCATTAAAATCGGATAAGCATGTAGGTGTTTTAAGTCTAAGAAAATTTTTAAAATCGAAAAAATCGGAAAATTTGTGATTTTTCCATGAGAAATAATTGTTCCGCTTGTGCTCAAAAACGTGGCATTCTAAGTCAGAGATTTTTCGAAGACCTCATAAAATTTCATTGCAATCGGAGTATAGTTTTAGTCCGGAAATCGTGTTAACAACAGACAACAAACAAAAAGAAAGGAAAGGAAAAAAAAAAAAAAAACATTCAGGATTTTT
This sequence comes from Sweltsa coloradensis, assembly GCA_024449915.1. Taxonomy (NCBI): domain Eukaryota; kingdom Metazoa; phylum Arthropoda; class Insecta; order Plecoptera; family Chloroperlidae; genus Sweltsa; species Sweltsa coloradensis. Next base: position 101,375 of record JAMZAV010002937.1, read on the forward strand.
TTTCTCCATGTAAGTGAATATGGAATCTTCGCTTCGCTTGGCTACGCTCGCTAACGACTCATCCAACAAGGTGACTTTGTTTTTTGCTACGAACCGCCCCGTAGCCGCCCCCCGTCGTTGGGTACTTCATCGATGATGAATTACAAATTAATTACCTGGCATACTACGAATATGTGAAACGACGGCCCACACAAATAAACCGATTTCAAAGAACCGGGGTAGCGAGGGTCGGCTGCGATTGGTCGAACCGAGTTACAGGATCGTCCACGATTGGTGTAATAATTTAGGTCGTATGAAATATGTATTTAAAGGCCGTCTTCTAACGTAGTCAAAGAAGTACCTTGTCAGAGGATACCTATTTGGAATAAGCTTTTCTTTTTTTGTGCTCCCAGAAACTTCACGTCCACGCGATCTAGAGATATTTAAAGTGTAACGATTCTGACTTCGACTAAAACTGATACTTATGCCGACCTACCACATATAAACCAACACCGTTCTTAATTTAAAGACCACGCATTGGGAAAAAGGACCTCGTAGCCCGTTGTGTATTCATCCCTAGGACGCTCACTTTATACGCTTTGCAAACATACCACAACGCACACTTTAGTATAATAGAAAATTACAGACCTCGACCATACACACGTCTTATAGATTCATGTGAATGTGTATGACCTCGTCATTGACGTGCACTTACGAAGTAGACTAGCTTGTACAATGTGTGGTGTGTGGAGTGTGCAAACCCGTATCAAGTTGAGGTCTTGCGCATGATACACACCGGGGCTCTGAGGTCCTTTTTCAAACCGAGGTCTTGCCCCAGGACCTCGGATTTGTTTTACGCATTAGAGCTGCATAGCAGTATTGTTTTTAGACTTTTCGTAAAATTTAGCAAAGACCTCAGTACATGCTGGTTGCGCGGTTTTTGCGGTTCATTTGCACACTTGTTATCAAACAATATTATTATTATAATGTGTATGAACTCTCATTTTAAACTATTTTGTATTGGAATAATAATGTGATTCAACTTATTTAGTAATAGTATTAGCTTAATAGGAAATTGGCCTGAGAAATAACAAAATTCATTAAGTACCTACATTTAAACATATAAAAAAATAGTTTGTGACTGATTTGTCCCTTCCCAGCGCTCGAGGCAACGCGGAAAGCCAGACAAATGACGCAGTCCATTCAGCGGCGACCAGTGGTAGAAGTGGTTTGTGTTGTGTGATTGAATAGTTTATCATGGGATAAACCAAGAAAGTAGCGTAAGCGACCCACCACAAGAAAGTAAGTACAATCACATAATACATACATTTTGTCGTGAGTTCACTTCACATGAGTTTTTCATTTTGGCCTTTTCGGCCGTATAAGCCCGGACAAACTGACTTAAACATACATTTAAGGGGGTATATTAACCGCTAACACTAAAAAAATATATTTCCTTCAGACTAACTAGTTATGAATTTAGGCAATTTAAACAGAAAATTATTGGTGCCACTCATGACCTCCCAAAACATTGTCAAACATGACATTTTTGAGCTAGGTCCCATGGCAAAATCTCCATAAGAAATAACATGGAGACGATCGTTATGCCCGTGACCTTGGAGGATTTTGATCCAAAAAATATTGACCATTATTGACGTACTCAACAAAGCCTTTTCTGTAATTCTTCTACATTTTGTTTTTGTAATTTTGGGCAAGTAGTTTGGCCAAAATATCTGTTTCCAAGTGGGGGTGTGATTTTGGAATGCATTTTTTGGGGTGTTTAAGAGTTTATTTGTGCACAGTTTTAAGACACGATGTTATAAGGGCCATTTAGATTGGTAACTAATGCTCTAGTATCTATTGTGAAACCAAAAAGAAGCGGTTAAAGCCGTTTAAGAAATTTCCCAAAACCCGCAATTTTTGCTAATTTCTGGATCAAAAAAATTCAAAATTCGTGTTAAATCACAGTTACAAAATATAAATTTTAAACGGTCATTTTATAGTGTAGTATTGTACTATAGTCACGTGGTTAAAAATAATTTTTTGGTTTTTTAGCCCCTTTTCACATTTAACGATTTTAACAATTTACAGACAAATAAGATCACGACGAAGCCCCATCGAGTAGAGTTTATAGACTTACGTTCGCTACGCTCACTCGTCCTGATTACACCATTATTATTATATAATTTTAGTGATCAACGAAAGAATGCAAGTAGCTCGAATTGTTTTCACCCAACATACAACTTTGTCAATTCTATTCAAACAAGCTCAGCGTGGATCTGCACACGAGTAACGCTGTGATATAGCACAGATAATTTTTGCTTGCGTTGGTGAAAGAATATTATCTCTTCATACACAAAGGCGTCATTCCATTTACCGCGCATTCAATTCTACCCCACCACTACCAAGCATCTGCATTCTTTAGTGGAGCAAGTATATCAATCAACTTGTAATGCAGATGTTCCCGGTACTAAACACATTGACACGCTCACCGAGGGAGTGCTCCGTCGACAAAGACTTTGGGGCGTTTTCCTAGTCTAGTTGCTAAGGCGCCCTTATAACGCGAAATGGTTTTAAGCCTGGGTTCATCCCCTGGTCGGGAAAGATGTTGGTGAATTTATTTTTACAACTAGGAAGCTTCGCAAACGCTTTTTCAGGCGGCGTTGTTGGATGAGCGTAATAATTTTTTTAAATCGAAAAAAGCTTAAATAGGAGATTCACAGAATAATTTTTTCCGATTGCGCTCAATTTCACAAACGACTATATTAATTCATAAAATAAAGGTTATGTGAAAAAATCATTAAATCGGATAAAGCATATTGTAGGTGTTTATAAGTCGAAGAAATTTAAAAAATCGAAAACTCGTAATATTGTGATTATCACAGAAATAATTTTATCGATTGCGCTCAAATTTCACAACGACTATATAAATTCATAAATTAGGTTCTGCGAAAAAGCAGTACCATCGGATAAAGAAGGTAGGTGTTTATAAGCCGAAGAAATTTAAAAAATCGAAAAAAGAAAGACGTAAATTTGCTATTTTCGTAAAAAATATTTTTCGATACCGCTCAAATTTTACTGAATATATCAATTCCTAAAATTACGGTTCTTTAGAAACTCATTTACAAGACGGACAAAGCATGTAGGTGTTGGGTATAAGTCGAAGAATTTTTTAAAAATCGTAAAAAATCGTAAATTGCGATGTCACGAGAAATAATTTTTCGATTGCGCTCAAAAACGGTGGCATTTCTAAGTTCAGAGATTTCCGAAGGCCTCCATAATTTCATCACCAATCGTGTATCAGTTTAGCCGGAATCGTGTTAACAAACAAACAAAAATACAAAAAAAAGAAAGAAGAGAAAAAAGAAGTGTAGTGAAATGGATCTTCGCCGCTTCGCTCGCTACTCTCATCCATTATTAATCGGATTTGATTGGATTGGCTAATGGATATTCTTAACGCTCATATTAATGCACTTTGGCTATTCGAGACGATAGTGGGATTGTGAGGATGAAGTATGAACAGAAGGGAGGAGAGTAAACCCGTACCGTCCACCGTAGCCTTACTCATTTCAAGTACCATTGGGTACCTCGGCTTACGCCATCCGAAAGTACATGAATCCATGACAGTCATAAGGTTCCTTACACGAACTTGGACTGTAGCGAGTCAGACGTCGAGGGAACGCACCGTTACACTAGCACTACAACCCTCCATCTGCTCGAACCAGCGGTTATACGTGAGGTTTCAGGGCAGAGTGGTCCCCTCCACTATACCCTGACCACGCTAAGGCTGCTTAAATTCGGTGTTCGAGTGGACCGTTAAAAGACCTCAGGCTAAACCGCTAGCTTAAAAATTAATAAACATGTTTGAAACGATATAACGCAGTGCTATCTCTGTGGACAATACATTGGAAAACATAGCCAGTAGTTACGCAAATGACGTGTAAAGATTGCAAGGTTTTATTCATTTCCCAGCGCTTATTTTGGGGTACTTGAAGCGGTGCAAAATTCGATACACCTTTCACACTGCATTTCACAGGGGGGGCTAAGACAAATACAACATATTTTTTTTAAACAAAACCATTGCCGTTAAAATAATTTCTAAACATCCGCATCCTATTTTTCAATTTATTTTTATTGTTGGTTTATCGCACTGTTCTAGCTGATTTTGTTAGCAGTTCTCAGTAAACTCGTACCGGATGTCTTTTTAATTTCAGCGCATCTGTTCACCAGCGATCCGGCTGAGTTTTCGACGTAAACACACACATATCACGGAAGTGCCATATTTCTGGCATTGTATCCTCAGTTGCTCTGCTCCCTCGTGAATTGAACCTACAATAATACTGGTATATATATTTACTATTATTACCATTAATGCTGTTGGACAGGTGTTGTGAAAAACCCATCTAAATATATATTTAAATACATATGCAGAACAACTTAAAATATTGATACTGTAACGTTGTATTTCGCAGGTTGTATTACAAAATATGATGACGAGCACCCAGCTGCTCTAGTCACCTAGTGTTTAATGCATTTTTTTACAACGTTTATTCGATTATCTGAGGTCCCTAATAGGTGTCATATTTTAAACAGCACTATTCCTCGGGCAAGACTGTTAGCCCCAGCTCACAGAGCTTCGCACTACATGTTGTCCCCCTGTCCATTGATATTTGGGTATCTTTGTGGGGTTCATACATAATGCAGATATTGTGTTTGTTTATTTTAGATACAGTGCTCTCAATCTTTAATAAGAAACGTTTGATGTATTAAGTACTCTCGTGATGACTGCTTCAGACCCCTTTCTTTCCCCACACACACAATCCTCCATCATGTGTTAGTAACTCTCTCAGCTTTTTTATTAATATTATAGATCTTATAATAATTATTTATTATTTTTTATTTATTGATGATGCTTATACAATCAACGATTATTTTTAATGTACGGCTTAACCTCCTAATGTTGCAAAGTCAGAACAGACCTGACAAGGGTATGCAATAAATAACATTACCCCGGATATATTTGCAATAAACAAAATGGTTTTGTTTCCCACCCTGAACATTGTTCTTGCATGTAAGATCTTGCGCTGGTAGTACGGTGTCTATCCGTGAATTTGGCCTTAACCTAGAAAAAATGCATCATAAGCGGAAATGGTTTCCATGGGATTAAGAAAGAACATAATCAGCCACAAAACATCCCCTTCATTCGTATAGAGTGAGTGGGGACGCTGAACTTGGCCTCAACATCAATTGTGGCGCGCTTCAGGTGTTAACTGATTTTGCAGCTGAACGGTTGGATACTAATATCATCACCAAATTTTTCCATAAAATATTAATAGAGTTCCCTTTATATTGATAACCACATTTGTTTTGGACAAGAATAAGCATAAAAACTTATGCGAGAACTATGTACAAACGTGAAAAACTGAAAAAAAACCCTGATGATGGCGTGTGAAATCCAGTCCGAAACGTCGGTCATGACAATAAACCGAAACGTCCATGTTGTATGAATGCTGCTGTTGACGCGTAGATTGGAGTGTGTCCGCGAATAACAGGTGAGTGCAGGAGAGTGTTGTTAAGAGTAAAGACATGTTTCTAAACGAGCCTGGATTACACACGACCATAGTGTTACGCTGTACATAAACGTTTTATATGCGATCCACGGTCTTGACCTCAGTAAACTTCGAAGTTACTATGCGACCATCCTATAGAAAACGTTTGTTTGTTTGTAAGTATAATTTTTTGTCAATTTTTCCATTAAAATTAAAACATTTTGTAAAGATAATTTTGTCATAGTATTTTATAATACTCGAAAAACGCTAAAGTCCCGCCCGGTGTGGGTATGGATGAGCTTTTTTGTAGTTTTGAGTTGGCGTGGGTCACTTTTTCTTTGTAGGGCAAGTGCTTGTGAAAGCATTGTAGGTGATTGTTGTCATGCTTGCAATTGTTACTTCTAATTTGGTTATAGTAAACCTAAAACCTCGAATTAAAACCTCTATTCTATGGATTCTGGCTACTTTTTCAACTTTTCTGCAAACCATAACCCTTACCTCGAATGTCTCTGGTGAAATATGAACGTTGTAGCCCCACCCGTTTTTGGGCAAATCTGGCCCAAATGTCCGAAAATATCGCACTAAAATCCCTTTAAAAAAAATCGTAAATGTAAGTTTCTTTATGGATTGTTTAACTTTTTCAACTTTTTTTTCACAAGTACTACATCACCATAACCTTAATGTCCTATGTAAAATATGACTTTGTAGCCCCACCCGTTTGGTCCAGAACCGGCCCAATGCCACGAACATTCGCACTAAAAAATCGAAAAAAATCGTAAAAGTGCGATATTCCTGAGAAAATATTTATCTATTGTACCCAAAAACGTGGCAAGTCTAAGTTCAGAGATTTCGAAGGTCCCTTCAATTTTCATCAAGATTCGCTAATGCGTTTTTGCCCGGAATCGTGCGAACAACAGACCAAAAAAACAAACAAAACAAAAGCAAAAAACATTGGAGCTTAAATTTTTTGAGGGTCAGTGAAATTGAAGTTTTCGTTCGACTTCGCTACGCTCATCCAATTACGTTCTTTTATTTATCGTATATCCTAAACAGATATAAGACGGATTTACCGACGAGGAATATAAAACAGAACCAATGTCCATACGGGGCAGACAAAATACTGATAGTAAGTTAACAAAGTTTTGAAAAGTAATGCAGTCTAACACTTTTTTATGGAATCATTCCAGAAATTACAAAATCCATCCCAGCGGGGGTATCGAACCCCGATCTCCTTCGATGCACGTCGATAGCTTAGGGGTAAAGCACTCGAACGCATCGGGAGACGGGGTTCGGATACCCTCGGGATGGATTTTGTAATTTCTGGGATGATTTCGCATAAAATCAATAAACACCTACGGGAGTTTTCCGACCATGAAATTAGAAACACAACGAAGTTTTGCTTCTTTATAATCTGCACAACACAAATAATACATACATTACTAAGTGGATGAGCGTAGCAAGCGTAGCGAGCGAAGCGAAGATACCATTTCACTACCTGGAGAAAAAAATCCGGAAATGTTTGTTTTTTTTTCTTTTTTTTCTGTATTATTGTGTGTTTGTCACACGATGCCGGCTAAACCGATACTCCAATTGCAATGAAATTTTCGAGACCTTCGAAATCTCTGACTTAGGAACTGCCCAACGATTTGAACGCAATAAAAATTATTTCTTATTAAATCGCAATTTTTTATGATTTTTTCGATTTTTTCAAAACTTTCCTAGACTTATAACACCTACATGCTTTTTTCCGATTGTAATTATTTTTTTCCACAGAACCTTTAGTTTACGAATTGATATATTCATGTGAATTTTGAGCGTAATTCGAAAAATTATTTTCTCATGAAAAATCGCAATATCACGATTTTTAGAATTTTTAAACATTCTTCGACTTATAACACTACTGCTTTATCGGTTGTGAGATTTTTTCACAGACCTTTTTATTTTATAAATTAATATATTACTGTGAACTTTTTGAGCGTAATCAAAATATTATTTCTCATAAAAATCGAATTTTTACGCTTTTTTTCGTTTTTTACGCTCTCCAACAACAAGCCTGAAAAAACCAGAAGCAATGCCAATACAGTAAATCTTAATGTAATACGCAGTATATAATTAAAAATCTAAACTGACCTACTTTATTCTAACCTAGGAAAACGCCCCCAGAGGTCGTTTTTTAGACAGTGAGCAGCCATGTGTTGAGTACCCTGGTAAACATTAGACTGGGAAAAAATACCCATGCCTAGCTAGATCAAGCTTAGGTATAGGGGAGGAAAAGGGTGTTCCGGGTACTCAACACATGGCTTGCTCACTCGTCCTAATTTATTCATACATTTGTTAACTGTAAAGCATGCATACAAGCATACAACGCACATTAATGGTTATCCAAGGAGCCTACTCAACGCGATTTTCACATGTACAGTTTCATTGTCACCTGAATGTGTGTTCAGTAAAAATAGTAAAATAAAGATATGAGTCAGAGAGCGTACTTATTTTTTGTACTTTCAGATTAATTGAAGTTTACAATAATATAATATATATATGTTTTTGGATATTTTTTTCGTGCCGATATGAATTAATGAACTAGGTTTTTCGGTTATAATGCCACGTTTATTCACATTAGGCCCAACGTTTCGATGTGAGTTATTCGGATGTGGTTTCGACACACCAACGCCCCAGTTATTTCCTCGATGATCTGTTTTGCAAGTAAATACATCGACCAGTCGAAGTGGACAAGATCCATGACGAAAAAGCAATATGAAGACATGTAGTGACTTTCTTCTTTCTTTGCAACGTCAAGCTTTGCAGTGATTTCTTGAGTTGGTTTTTAATTTACATATGTGCCAGTGATTTCTATTGTTATATTTTGTTGTATTTTTGTTTTCCCAGTTTTGTTCTGAATTATCATGATAATGTAGTTTTCGTTTTTTTAATATATTTAATTTGTATTGGCCTGAGAAGATGAGTGAAATTTCATTCATCGAAACTTGGCCTAATGTTGAATAAACGTGGCATTTAATACCGAAAAACCTAGTTCATTAATATATATATATAACATTTTGATGGTATTGTTATTTGGTGTGTCCAGTGATACTCGATGAAGGTGGAGTTTACTCGATCAAACCATTTTACTTCCCCCGCTGGACGTTCGATATAACACCGTCCATTAGAGATGACTACTGAAACCCAGCGCTATTAACACATCATAATAATTTTCTCCAACTTTTCTGACCGCTATGTTTTTGCCCTCCTCAAATTATTTTAAATTACTTGATTATGTAATCCACGCAGATTTTCTTTCATACTGCACATCCAATTTTTTTGCGTGTTTTTGATTTTCGTTATACACTTCTAGTGGGGTACTCGGTAATAAAAAAATGAAAAGACTATTAAAATCGCAATGAATATAAAATTTTGCTCCAGTGTTTGACTAGTGATCGGCAGAGAACGAAGTCTACAACACAAGTCGAACGGGTCTTGATCGTAAGTAATTTGTCTTAAAATGCCTGTTTTTTTGTTTGGTCCTCATACGGCCGAACGATTGCCAAATTAAATAAAAATTGTTAACAGACATTCCGGTAGCATAAACTTAGAACTGATTAACAAAAATGGATCAAATCCGATGTGATTTAAACCTACAAGAATAAAAAAATTAAAACATAAGCTGAACTGTGTAGATTTTAATTTAACGACATGCTTTTGTTCTGGAAAAATCATTTTTATCGTCAATTTTTTTTGAAAGACGGGGGCGGTGATCAGGTGTACCCGAATCTCACCCCTCAAATTACCGCAAAATTCCGCAGGGAGAATTGAGTAAACCTTGCAATATTTGCACTTATTTTGGTACTGGCTGTTTTCCTTCCTGCATTTCAAAAATATGTTACATATTTAATTTTTTTAGGCACAATCCGAATAAAAAATCTATCTCGATGTTTTTTGAACCACGGGTCCCTCACATTCCATTTCGGGTACAAGGCGCCTTTATTAACCACTAGACTAGGAAAACGCTTATGTCGTTGTCAGACTAGGAGCACGCTCCTGTGTTGAGTCCCGGGAATTGTTTGCATTTGAAGTTGATTGATATTATTTTCAGTTATTGTCGGTATTTGGTATAAGGGCGCGTCAACTGTAAGTCACAATGCGCCACTGTAAGCCTTGATAGGCTATGGAGGGATAGCCCCCATGCTGTCTAATCCAGCTGTATGAACGGGGAAGGACGGGAATGTTACGGTACTCAACACATGGCTACTCCTCCTCATCTTACGACTTTGGCGTTTTAGTATTTATTAGATAAGCGAAGCGAAGACTTAATTTCACACTTATCCCGAGGAAAAATAGCTCGGTGTTATTATTTTTATTTATTTTTGTTCTGTTTGTTCGCTCTCATACCGGGTAAACGTGCCTGCGATCTTGAAGGAAATTGGAGGGGACATTCGAATCTCTGAGCTTGTGAGTGACATTTCTGCCATGGTGTTTTGTGTACAATCGAAGAACTATTCCTCATGAACATCGTACTTTAAAGATTTTTTTCGATATGAATGTGATATTTTCGTGATTTGTTTGTGACCCGCGACCGGCAAACTCCTACTCCGACTCTTAATGAAACCTCTTGTGGGAACGTTTAAAATCACAGAAAGTAGATATGTTATATTAAGGGGTCAATCTAAGAAATATTTCTCATAGCGAGGCGGTGGTTACTTTAAGGGCAGAGATAATCCACAATAAAAGCTCATCATCCAGCAACGCGGCTAGAAAAGCGTTTAGCGAAGCGTCCTAGATTTTTTACACCCGTGCGTTTTAAAATAGATTCTTACTAAATTAGGTGATTTTAAAGTCTTAGGTTTTGTACTTATATTTATTGATTAAATGTAATTAAACCCTTATTTTGTAGTACGCACTTCTGGTTGATATTTTTTGGTAATTTTATGCGCGTATGTATTTGAAGCTTCATAAACCGAAACGCTTGTACATTGGTCCGAAGTATGGCTTTTTATGTCTCCGCCTTGGTCAGGTCTACATGTGACTGGGCAGTTATAGCACAGTTTGGTATGAACGTTACATTGCAAAATGTAATCAATGGGCCATTAAAAATAGATATATTGACACCATTAACAATAACATCATATAACTTACTTAGGAAAACGCTCATTTGAACGCGTTGATAAGCGAGCAACGTGCTATAGCTAGACCCCAGTGCACATATTTTTAAATTTTAAAACTTGCGAGCTTGCTGTTCCACGGGCCAATGTTTTCCATATTGTTATTATGGCCAAGGGTGTTTGGTAAACCGGTCAAAAAACCCGTGTGTATAAATTCCACCGCCATCTAGAGGACTTGACACCTTGGAAAACTGTTTAACGCTTTGTGACAATAATAGACTGCTTTCTTCGAAGTATTTTGATTACTTCTAGGTGGCAGTGCATTAGACTTCGCGCGTCTTGTTCGTGCCAGGCACGTTACTTTTGTTATATGTAATTTCCATCTACACTAATTATCGGATCAAAATACAATTCATATTCGTGACCGACGACATTCTAAATGATTTGGCTATCGGTCATATTTTGTCGCCGTTTAGTTTGAAAAAAACTTTCGATTAAACTTAATGTAACTTTTTAACTTTTTGAACGATTTTGCCCAAAACTAATGGCATTCATCGAGAACGAAGCTTGCGGATGTCAAAATTTCCACTCGATCGAGCCTCCGTTCGAACGTTATGGCGAGACATACAAACAAAAAACAACAAACCAACAAAAACAAAAAAAGAAAAAAACAAAACCAGTGACTGAATTTTTATCCGGGCAGAGTCACATGAAACGCTCGCTTCGCTCGCTTGAATAATATGTAATATTGTAACTTGTTCAAAGAAAACGCGAGAGATTGCATGCACAAAGAAATGGGGGAAGTTGGTCATTCATGAGTTCATTTTGTTACTTGAAAAATAGAACAAAGCATACCTGTTAAAACATACCATGAAGTTTCTTGCATCTCAAAATTAAAAAAATACTCAATTTGCATGTATGACCTCACAAACGATATCAAATTTGTGACTGGCAGGATAACACAATGATATTGCGAAGCTCTGCGATCAGTGCTCAAAGAAAGAAGGTGGCGCCTTGCCTTGGTCGTGGCAACAGTGTAAAGCGAGCTGGCAAACCAGGAGTTGTTCATAGTTGTTATCACCTATTCCGGACCTCGATATCGAATAAAACGCGTAAAGTGCAATACACACCAAGCACTTGAGTGCACGTGTACTATGTTTTGATTTAAAAAAAAAACACAACTGTGAACTGCAATAATATTGTATTGTTTTGATTTGTTGGTGGGGGGGGGAGGGTCCTGGGTAGAATTTGGGCCAGGCATCGCTCTGCTAATCGTAAATGACAGAGGAAAGATAAAAGTACATCTCCAAAGATCAGCTGGTAAGTAAGGGTTTATATTCTCCCCGAAACTAGGGGTCGAGCTTTTGGCTGGACCAATCTCCCTTCCCTTGACGACCTCACCGGGGGAGGAGACGAACAACATGAACGACCACGGACCACGACATGAGAACGCTTTCCCTTTCCTCACCCTATACCCGTGGCTTGTTCTGACTACATGGGAACCTTCCTCCCGATATTCCCCATAGGCTAGTGTAGCGCATCATGACCTAACAGTTGACTAACACTTACAATACTCTACAGAAAATATGTTTTCTACTAGCATATTGTATTATTCTTCGTGCGTTACTTATTTTTCAATTCACTGACCTATTAAAAACACTAGCTTCCGGTGTTTTTTTTCTTTGACTGTTCGTTCTCTACCGGAAAACGCATGCGATCTAGAAAAATTTTTAGGGGTCCTTCGAATCTTTCTGAACTTATACCTGCCGACGTTTTTGGTTACCATCGAAGAAAATTTCTCATGATATCGTACTTTTAAACGATTTTTGTTCTATTTTTGAATGCGATTATTTCGTGACATTTGGGTCGATTTTGACCAAACGGGTGGGGCTACAACATTCATATTTTACATGGACATTAAGGTATGGTGTGAAGGCCTTTTTAAAAAAAAAAAAATTGTGAAAAGTTAGCCGATCAATAGAAATAAAAGTTTTAATATAAGTTTTTTGAGGTGTTTATAATTTTTTCACGAGTAACTATAGAAACTTGACAAAATCACCTACAACGCGTACAAAAACGCAATCTGAACGCCTCCAGATAATACAGATTCTATATATTAGTATAACCATAGCAATTAGTGCTTCATTATAAAAAATTGTCCTAATTTAACAAAAATTTATTTTGTAATGGAACTTGAAAAAGTAAAGAGACCCTACGCATACTAAAAACTTACAAAAAAGCTCATCCCATCAACGCGACTAAAAAAAAGGGTACGTAAAGCGGCCTAGTTTAACACATAGTAACACAAAACCTGTACATTACACATTTTTAACCTAATGTTTAAATAAAATAAATAAAATAAATAATAAATAAATTTGTAATTTAGAGTATACCACTCTGTCATAAATTGAATGTTCCATTGGCGAACATTAAAACCAAAGTGAACCGATTCCAACCCTGTACGCTCCCGACGCATCGACAAGTGAGCGATAACCAACAAAAGATCTTTTGGTTTATGGAAATATATCGGGCTAGCTATCCAGTTGGTATGGACAGTGCGAACACCCGCGATATCAACGCATCATCAACAAAGGCCGATTCCTACAACTTTTGAATTATTATGTGCCTCGTGTTAGGACGGCTCAAAATCCACCGTTTACAATTCTAAGACAAGAACTGATGGACTTAAGTCCAAATCAGAATTTAAAAAACTCTGACTTTGGCGGGAATCGGAAACCCTGATCTTCTGCATTGGAAATTAATCAAAAAATAAATGTATAATAAATAGGTCATTTTGCAGATTGAAAGTGGGCTTTTACAAAAATAATCCACATAATATACAGCATAATACTTCACGAAAAGAACACGTTTCAAAAAATAAATCTTGTAGCTGTGATTGTTTTAAAAGAATTTTCATGAATTTGCGAAAATTGACTTTCGGTAATTTCTTATATAATCTTTACGCGCCTTCTTTTTTGGTTACACATAGATACAAGAGCATCATACAAATCTACAATGGTCCTTTATACCATCTGCCTTGAAACTGTGCCATATCACCAAACTACGCAAACAGATATGCATTCCAAATCACACAAAACGCCCTTCTGGTATCAGTTTCATTTTGACCGAACCACTTGCCCAAAATACAAAACAAAATATCTGACTTACCGAAAAGGCTATAGATAGAGTACGTCAATTATGGAAATATTTTTTGGATCAAATTCTCCAAGGTCACGGGACCATAAAGATCGTTCGCATATACCTAGCTCGAAAAATACCAGTTAACATTTTTTGGGGGTCATGGTGGACACAAATTTTGTTTTCTGATAGTTTTCTAAATTCATACTATTTTAAAAAACCCTGTATGAAATGTATTGTTTGAGTTTTGCGGGTGATCCCCTTTAGTCTAAGGTAGTGTAACACATTGTTATTCACCATTGGAATTGTTATTTTATCTGGTCAACAATATGTCAAGATTTCAATACCCTGAGTATTATGTTGTTGTGAAAATCTTATAGACCAATCTCTAGCCGTATTCATCTCCTCCATTTAAAATATATCGCAGAAAAATATATTGAATTATAATTTTTTTTTTTTTAGTTAAGACACACTCAACTTCATATTCTACCGGACAATTATTGGACTTGAGCGCTAAGCGCCGACTTTGATTCGGAGGTCCGATTCGAATCCCGTCGAGACGGCAACCTGACGAATTTTTTTGACTTTTTTTCCGAGGTTTTAAGAAGTCGTTAAGGCAATTGGCAAGGGATTGAGTCCTCTTAAATCGCCCTCGGACATCCCTTCACAATTGGTCCTATCCGCAATATCAATCGTTAAATCTGATGTGTATGCCTACAGCGGGTATCCTACAAAAACTATTAAATTTATCATATTCCTGTTATACCTCGGGTCATAAAATATAATTTATTTTACCTTCCGAGTTGATGTCCTTAAGGAATGTTTACCCTCTCACTCAAAAAATATCTTTCAATCAGGCTAACTAGCAATGAATTTAGCAATTATTGAGAAAATTATTGGGTCCCATCGGCAAAATCTCCCATAACAAATTCCCGATGGGGACGATTCTTAATGCCCACGTGACCTTGAAGATTTGACAAAAAAAATATTGCCATTTTTGACGTACTCTACAGCCTTTCTGTAAATCCTTTTTTTTTGTTTTTGTTATTTGGGCAATTGGTTCGGTCAAAATCCGCTGAATTACCAAGATAATGTGATTGTGGAATGCATATATTTTCGTGTTTGTGTATACTTTGCACAGTTTCAAGACAAGCCGATATTATAAGGGCCATTTTAGATTGGTACTATGATCTTGTATCTGCATAGAACAAAAAAGAACGCCGATTAAAGCCGTTTACGAATTTCCTAAAACGCCAATATTCGCAATTTCTGGATAAACTACATGAAAATTCTTAGTAAATTCACAGTTACAAGATATAATTTTTCAACGTATTATTTTAAGTGTATCATTAGGATATATATTATGTGGTAAAAAATAAAAAAAAATGGGGGGTAATAGCCCTTTAACATCATCATCCCATACCACTTCTCTTTCATTCCAGTAATCCATAAATAATAGTTGGATGAGCGAAGCGAGATTTCCCATTACACTACACTGGAGAAAAAACCGGAATGCTTTTCTTTTTTTCTTTTTTCTGTTTGTATTATTGTGTATTGTTTAACACGATTCCAGCTAACCGATACTCCAATTACGAAGAATTTTATGGTTGCCTTCGAAATGCTCTGAACTTAAAACTGCACGTTTTTTGAGCGCAATCATAAATTATTTCTCATTAAAATCGGCAAACTTTACGATTTTTTTGCGGGGGGGGGGGGGGGGTTAAAAAAAAAAATCTTCAGCTTATAACACCTACTTCTTTATCCGATTTTAATGATTTTTTGACAGAACCTTTAATTTTATGAATCCTTGGTATTCGTGTGAAATTTGAGCGCATCGAAAAACTATTTCTCATGATAACGCAATTTACATTTTTTTTATTTTTTAAATCAATTCTTTGACTTATAACACCCTACATGCTTTATCCTATTGTAATTTTTTTCCACGAACCTACCTTAATTTTATAATTATTATATTCGTGTTAAATTATTGCGCAATCGAATAATATTTCTTGTGAAAATTTCAATATGACGATTTTTTTTTCCTTTTTTAAAATAATATAATTAAAAAATTAAAATTTAAGTTCATATTTTATTAATTTCATTTAATTTTAAAATAAACTTCAACTTAGTATGATTTTGTATCAGGAACAACGAAACTCCGCATAACACATGGCAGCTCAATGCACCAATTTACGCTCATCCAACAACGCGGCGGACTAAAGCGTCTTCCTAGTAATTTTAATTATGGTGATTTGAATTGAATAGTAAATTTTGATATAATTGCTTATAACAATAAACTCTGTTGAATCATGTATGGGCTACTAGAGGTATTGTCATGCCCATACCCTACACTGGCTATCCTGTCCCGGCATGTGACAGTCAACACCACAATAAAATAATTATAGATCAGATCTTCGTCGGAATGCAGAAACGCTAGACGTGCTAACAATGTAATAATTTCATAGAGGACAATAAGTAGGGCTCAGTTTTTTTAGAGATTTTGGTCCAGAGTGTCATAGTTTTTACGCGAAACGATATTGAAACAATGACACAAAACCACCTATATGAAAATAAATTGTTCCGAGAATAAAACAATAACGTATTTTAAACCGGCCTATGTAAGTGGCCATGGTGATATCGAGTTATTTATAAATCCATAGTATGGTCGTTCTGAATTTTGAAATTTAGGGCTCCTAACTAATTTGTAAATAAAAGTGGCAGGTTATTGATTATTACTAATATATAATATTAATTTAATGCACAGAGCCCATTGCATGGACATCACATGCATTAATGAATGAATTAATGTCTAGAAAAGTTGTATGATGAACGACCCTCACAAGATAAACATTTTACATACACTTTACTGGTCATGTGTGCATGACCCTCACATTGCCGCATTTACGTTTTTAAACGGCTTTTGTGTAAAGACCTCCTTGATGTGTGTATTCACTCGGCCTCAAATTGATTAAAAATACGGACTCATCCTTATTTGTTTCCCCATACAAAAACGAATGTTATCGAAAATGTTTGATTTTCGTTTTCCCTGACGTCATATTAGTCAAAGTCGTCATTGCCGCAATTCTCTATCTTTTGCTCGTTTGGCGTTCTCAGATGTCTGTGTGTATTCACGACCTCATTTGTTAGGGTTTTTTCCCAGTATGTGTGTGTGTGTGTGTGTGTGTGGGTGAATGAGACTGAGTTGTCTCTTTTTTAAAATATTTTTTTGTTGCAAATTTAAATTATTAATTAATTTGACTAATTAAATTTTAATAAAAAGTTACGGGAAACTAAACTTGGAGCCATCGATTTTTGCTTCCTTGTCATCATATTTCGTAAATTCACAAATTTTCAGCTTCTTCAAGAATTGCACGATTTTTGGCAAAAAAAAGCCTCCACTAAAAAAGAGGCCGTAGTACAGACTTCTATGTTGTCGGGGGTTTTTCATGTGTTAGCTTCCCGTAATGAGACCCATTCCGCCGACCGTTTTGCATGGTTAACTCGCCTGCCAATTTCCCAAATTCACATAACGAAAAGGTTTACCGAATGACAAGATAGGGCGCTGGCCCCCCTCGTTGGGGGATGTCTCAGCGTACTTCTCCTTGAAGAATCCTCCGCGCACCTCCAAAATCCGGTCGCACGTTTGACGCTCGAGCCGCCTTTTGGAGCCCAAATTTATTCTCAAAACGATATTACCTATATCGTTTTTAATTTTGTTAATTATTTCATTGTGCGATGTAGCGATTTCTTGGTTTTCAATGTAGGTAGGTACTTGATTCACCCGGGCAATTAACGGTTTTGGGGATAAACCCGCTGTGTATCCTAAGCACAGAGGCTTGGCTGCGGGAACTTTCGTAAAACCTCATAGGTCAAACTCAAATTTCTAATATGACTCTTTTTCCCAACAATTATTAAATAATATACAACAAAACCACCAGCTAATTAACAATATGCTACCCCTTTTTGTATTCTATGGATACCCTTAACCCTAAAAAACGACTAAATCTAGAAAGATACTGCCTGCTGATGACGTTCACAAAAACATTTATGTTAAAAGGAAAATTTCTGATTTAGTGTTTATTTTTTTTTAAAGTTGCTACTGGGAATTGGGGAAAGACACCCATTACCGATACGTGGTAAGTCCACACAATTCAAATTTAACATAGGCTTTACACTACCGTAAACACTCTGGACCCAATTGCATTATGAGTGACCTTACCCCCCTTAACGCCATTTTACTAAATAAACTTAGGCACGAATAGAATTTTCATTTCCAGCTATCTTCTGCTGATCGTAAATATCGATCAGATTGCATTTGTATTAGCGACCGAAAAAACCCTCAGGAATTAGTATTGCTGCTGGTGGGATTCGAAAAAGAGTCCACGCTTTAGGCTTGAGTCACCACCGGTGAGCGACTCAAACATCAGCTAGCCCTCGCAGAAACTGGAGGCGAGCTCCGGCAGTCGTCGTCGGGGACCCTTCCACCTTTCCTCGAAGACGACAAGTGACAACGGGATCAGACCGGACCTTGCCAGTAACTGGATCTATCCAGAACGGATCGTCCTGCACACATTACCCTAGGCTAGAGATGGCGCGTTATTTATGTGGTTCGTTGGTCTTGTGGTTATAGAGTCTCTGCTTCTAATGCAGAAGGTCCAGGGTTCGATTCCCGCTCTAGCCAGAAGTTTTTGCCAACAAAATTTTATCTGGATGCTACTCTATCCGTAAGCTCAAACAAATTGTTCACCCCCATATCTTATTACAAGTCTACTTTGCCCACATCCACTCTCACTTATCCTATGGCCTGCTATTTTGGGGAGCCTCCCCCCAAGCTAATAGAATATTTATCCTCCAAAAGAGAGCGATACGCATTATTGCGGGTGTCTCCAGAAAACACTCCTATAGGGAGCTCTTTAAGGAATTAGGAATTCTAACTCTAGCATGCACACTCATCCAGTCTGCTGCACGCTTTGTTCGCACAAATTGTAACCTCTTCCCTCTCAATGCGTCTGTGCACTGCCACAACGCAAGAGCCATTCTTCACATACATAGGCCGCCCCACCACCTGCGCCTTTTTGCACTAGGCCCCGAGCACCTTGCCTCCACCCTTTACAACAACCTCCCAGAAAACATAAAAACCTCCCCCACCCTGCCCTACTTCAAACACAAGTTAAAAATATATCTCACATCAAATAGCTTCTACTCGGTTATGGGACTACCTCTCCATGTAAATAATAAACAATTAAAAAATAATGAACAACTAAATAATAAATAAAAACAATTATTCTAGCTAAGTTCAGCAATGATATATCACCTGTTTTAAAGTCCTGTTTCAAAGTCAACTAACATTGTAACATATGGTTACTTATATTTTAGTTATATGCCTCCATATCATTATGTCTCTTACTTTCATCTGTACCATAATCTTGCACCAATTGTAAATCACCTCATAGAACAATTCTCTTCTCCAGTTATACTTTCATATAATAATATATTATATCAATGTCATTATTATTAATAGCAACTCTCTTATTTTCAAATACCATTTTTACTTATTAGTATTTAAATTTTCCATCATTATCATATGAATCATATTTATGAACATCTTAGTTATTAGGCCTAAGGATTATTCATTCCCTCTCTCCCGAGGGGTAATATCTGTTACCATGTATCGGTCGAACGAATAAAATTGAAATTGAAATTGAAATTAAGAACCAACATAAATGTATTCCTAACGAATCATACAGCTGGTAAGTATATAAAAGAGAAGAAGCCAGTATTTTACTCCCTGAAAAGATGCGTCCTCTGGCAGTCGTCGTCGGGGACCTCTACCCCTTCCCTGACGACCTCCTTGACGACGACGATCATGATATAACACGAACGATTCCAAAGACGATGATGATGACGACGTGAGAACCCCACTTTTCTTTCACATACCCGTGACTGGTTCTGACGAGCATTGGATTTTCCTACCTATATTTCTTAGGCTAGAGTGGCGCATTATAACCGAACGGTTGACGCGACGTGAAACCAAATAAACTAAAAACCATTTTCTCTGTTTGCCTATAGACCTAAATTGTCTTTAATTTTTCAAAAGCCTACATTGACGCTGGAGGCAGTATCTATACTAAGTCTAGGAGTCGTACACTAGCTGGCCGTTCCAATTAGCCTGGGGTGTATCTGTTGAAAAGGGTCTGTGACCACAAATGTTTGTGCAATGATTATAGGTTGACATGTTGACAAGATTAGCAATGATAACTGTTGTTTATTAAATGACACTGTTGTTATGACAACAGCCATACATAAAGTATACATAGTACATAGAGATGCTTACTCTTATACAACATCTTCCCTTCTTCGTTTATGTATATTATATGTATTGTATGTATTATATGTATATTATGTATATATTACTTGATTTAATTATTATTCCTTGTATCGTAACGCAAGTATCAATCTTCTTCCACTGCGAGTTCGCATCTTCTGTCCAGGCGAGTCTTGGGTGTGAGCCGGCACCAGTTGAACTTCCTGCTCTATGTCTGGCTGATCTACAAGAGGTTCAGATTCATTCAATCTGGTGGCAGTTTGTAGGCCTACTTTGGCGACATCAGGTTCCCTATCTGTGTCAGCCTGGACTGGAGCTTCTCGTATAAATTTTCTATTTCTTCGATAGGCCTACTTTGATCCATCCACATCCACAATGTAGGATCTGGTTGACAGTTTCTCGGCTACAGTCCCGGGTCGCCACAGCTTCTCGCGATCTCCTGGATTCGGCTGAAGGCGAATGTCTTGTCCAACTTGTAATTCTGGCAATGGCCTGGCTGTCTTTGTTGTTGTGTTTGCTCTTCATTCGCATCTTCTCGAGCTCGATATTTTCCAATACGCCATCTACCACTTTTGGGACCAGAAGTGATGTAGTTGTCGGTAAGGTTGTTCTGGTTCGACGGGACATTAGTTTTTGTACTGGACTAGCCAGTAAATGGTCTGTTGGTGTATTTCGCCAATCTAGGATTGCCTTCCAAGGATCGGAGTTGGAGCGGAAGGTTTTCTTTAGTAACCGTTTAACGATTTTCACTGTTGCTTCTATTTTTCCATTAGATTGGCTATGTCTTGGCGATGATGTGTTGTGTGTAAACTCCCAATCAGTGGCAAATCTTCTAAACTCTGCACTGACAAATGGAGTGTAATTATATAAGCACACACTTCGGGAATTCCATGACGGCTAAAGTTCTTCTTAGTTACTTCCACGAGTGTGGTTGCCAATGAATTTTCTATTTCATCTAACTCCCAGAAATCTGAATAGTGATCTACTAAAAGGAGAAGTTTTTCTTGAGAAAGAACATATCCATCGACACTCGAGACCATGGAATGTCCGGTGTGTGTTGTGTTTGCAGCGGTTCTTTTTGTTGTTTATCTGCAAACTCTTGACACGCTGTACAATGCTTTATAGTCTCTCGAATGTCGGCTGACATCTGCGGCCAATACAAAACATCTCTGGCTTTTCTTAAGCATGCTTCGGTTCCAAGGTGACTGGCATGTATCCGTACCAACATCTCTCGCCACATCGTCTTTGGTATGATTATCTTACTATTTTTAAACACAACACCATTTTGTACACTAAGCTCTTCTTGGCAAGACCAATATTCCCCGATATTGCTTGGAATTTTTGATTTGTCAACTGGCCATCCAGAAAGAATGGTCGTGATGAGTGACTGTAGTACTTCATCTGTTGCCGTGCATCTTTGGATTTGTTGTAGTCTTTCGCTGGTTACATTTAGGTGTTCAGTCTGATTGATTTCTTCTACTTCACGGTGTATCTTATCTTCTGTTTATATCTAGTAAATGATGTAATCTTTCTCGATTTCTTTACTTCCACCTGGAACAGCTGCTCGCGACAGGAGATCTGCAATCAGCATCTCCTTTCCAGGCTCGTAGTTTACTTGAAGATTGAACTGTTTTAACCTTAACAGCATACGTTGCAAGCGTTATGGTGCTTGTAACAATGATTTCTTGAAGATTATTTCTAAAGCTTTGTGGTCGGATTCAACTCGGATGATGTCTTTACCGTAAAGGTATTGTAAAAACCGTTTGCAAGCAAACACGATTGCAAGACATTCCTTTTCGATGACTGCATAGTTCCCTTCAGTGTTCGATAAAGTGCGTGAAGCAAACGCTACAGGTTGTCCACCTTGCATTAATGTTGCGTTGATCTTGAGCAATGTTTAGAATCCGTGCTAAAGGCTCATCCTAAGGCGCAGATAATATTGGTTGGTGATTTCAATTTGCATATCAAGTGGTCCACTCCACAAACTGGTAATGATACTGATGGTTGTGACCAGTGGTTTATCCAGCATTTTATAGATGGTCTTGGTCTAAATCAGTACAATATATGCTAACACAAGAAACATTCAAACTCTTGACCTCGCTCTATCATCTCTCGATAAAATGACAGTCTCTCCTGGCAGAAATTTGATCTCTTCCGATCACCTATCTTTGGACCTGTCATTTCTGCCACTATCTAAACCTAGAAGTCCTTGGTCCAATGATATCCTCAGAGAAGTGCCGATGTGGAATAGGACCTGTTGGGTGGATGTAAGGCATGCTCTTGCACTTCGGAAGATATGCTGGATGTTGATGATGTAGTTCATATGTTTTACGAGTGGACTTCAAATGTTATTCAAGACCACGTTCCACACAGGCAGCCCAAAAGTCGGCGGTTTCCTTCATGGTATCAGCGTGAAACGCTAACGGCGCTCAAGAACAAAAACAGGGCATGGCTTCAATGGAAGCAATTTCCTAGCCCACATTCACGTCATATGTTCGAACATTTGCGGAGGCTTGCTAAACAACATCTCAGGAATGACTTTAAGGATTATATTGATCGTATGACCTATGATGCAAGAACTAATCCTAAAAGGTTTTGGACTCTTATTAATTCTCGTCGCAATACTGAAAGAATTCCCCCTGAAGTGTCATTTAACAACGTATTTGCTTCTAAATTAGATCGTACTGAGCTTTTTAATCAATATATCTATGGCAATTTCACTGTTCCTTCTGACCCAGCTGTGCCTATTAACATACCGGTATCTAATGTCTCCTCTCACAGTATTAATAACATATCTACTACACCTTCTGAGATAAGAGAACTTATAAATATCGTGCGACTGGCCCAGATGGTATTGGAGCTATATTTCTTAAAAATTGTTCCTCTGTTTTGTCTCAACCTTTGGCTGTCATATTAATCAAGATTTTTATGACAGGTAATTTTCCATCTGCCTGGAAACAGGCAAATGTCATAACATTGTTTAAAGCAGGAGACAAAACATCTGTGAAATGCTATAGACCTTTATCAATTCTTCCGATTCTGTCTAACAGTCTGCCATTTGTGAAAGAATTGTCCATCATCGTCTCTTGGCACACACTCTTCCACTTCTTTCGCCTGAACAACACGGATTTCTCCCTAACTGTTCATGTCTCACCAATCTTGCAGTCCTCCAACATCATGCCACTAATGCCCTGGAAAACCGATCCCAGCTGGACGTTGCCTACATTGATATTGCAAAGGCATTTGATTCTGTAAGCCACAAACACCTTCTTTACAAGATCAAAGAGCGTTTTGGTGTGAATGGTAATTTTCTCAAGCTCATTGAGAATTTTCTTACAGATCGAAAACAACGTGTAATTATTGCCGGTTCATCTTCCTCTTGGTTACCAGTGTTATCTGGTGTCCCTCAAGGCAGTGTATTGGGCCCTCTCCTTTTCGTGTTGTTTGTAGACGATCTTGTATACAGACTTAAACCGTTTGCTTGTGATTTTCTGTTGTACGCTGACGATTGTAATTTTTTTTAAATTGCGTGGAAATTATGTGATGCAATCGCTCTTCTAGATGCATTAACAGCGTTTTCTCAGTGGTGTTTGGATTGGCTTCTCCGTCCAAATCCTGATACGTGCTCATTGTTAACAATTTCATTGCGGAAATAACCATTAGTTTGTAATTATAATTTGTCAGGGAAAGTCATTCAGCGAGTTACTAAAATGAAAGATCTTGGTGTCATTATAGATTCAAAATTCCTTTTCATTGAGCACATTTCCAAAATAACTTCAAAAGCCATGTCCCTATTGGGCTTATTATATAGGTTCACTGATATTCGTGACCCAACTGCTCTAAAATCATATTTCACGTGCTGTGTTTTACCTGTGATTGAGTACTGTACTCCAATTTGGGCATTATCAGCTTATACCAACATTAAAAAATTGAATACTTTCATTTTTCTGTGCAATTGTACGTCATCGTGTCCCAGCTTTTAAGAGGCAGTATCCAGGACGGTTTTAGCGCGCGACGCAGTGCTAATCGGCGGCACAGATATCTCAAACACCACAGTAGATAGAAACACGATTCAAAATTCTTTTTGAAGAGGCATGTTATATGCAGCCTAATACCAGTTTGTTTTTTTCATTTTGTTTTCCAAATAATTAGAATAAATTTGTGAATATGACTGTATTTCAAATAATTTGCTCATTTTTGAAGCCGTCTTGTGGGTATGCATGAACGGGTTTCGTTTTTAAAAATACATTTGGTTAGTTTTCGGCCTGCTTTGTTATTATAATGAACTCACTATACAATGATGATTGTTACTAAGCTTCAATTTGTGCCGACATAAACAGTTGCATAATCGAGTAACGGGCATATTGCGGTCGATAGTGGTTCTATCTAGCGGGAATGCAGCAACTACTTGCACTCAGTTATGTTCTCTCTCACTCGCACATGACTCGCACGAAGGAAGGGACTCAGGTAGTCTCTGGAAGGGTCGACCGTAATTATCTCTCCCTCAGTAAACAACCACCATGTAGATGAAACAGCAATTTTGTAGCTTTTTTTCAAACTTCATTATGAAAATGGCAAATACGGAATATTCTTGTTGCGCTGATTGTAACACTTTTTGTCTTTTTCCTCTAGCTTTATTTTAAGCCATAAAACCCTATACACATTTAAAAAACATTATATTTCATTTCAAGGGATCGTATAAATTTAGGGTGTGTAATGTCTATGGCATTGTGGAAGTCATAATGATTACATTATTCGAGTAAGCTAAATAATAACATTTATTGACTTTCACATTAGAACAGCTACAGAAAAACACATCCTGTCCCCAAGCCAGCAGTAAAGAAAATTACCCCTTCATTTGTTCCCATCAACAATCCCATCTCCATGGTAACTGCACAGTATAACCCATCTCTTACAGTAGCGAGACTTCAATGCACTGCCTGCAGAGTGATTTGCTGTAGTGGTCGGCTGCGCGTACCGCCGCTACACTAGCGCGCATGGCGAAACCGTGACTCAACTAAAAGCCTCCGCCGTCTTAAAGTCAGTGCTTTACAAGATACACGCGTTTTGATTATCATCCAAATTTTGATTTTCTCCGGTCCCTGTTACCCGATTTTGGTTTTGAAAGCAAAAGGCACTGCGTCTGAAATACACCTAAGTGTGGTCCAAGTTTCATAGTTCTAAGATTTACCGTTTTCTCTGTAGGCTAAAGAAATCTCCGCGGAGAACTCCTAGCCAGCCAGCCACCACACCCACCCCCCACCCAACCACCAGCCAGCCTTAAGGAATTTGACGATGTTGAGAGCCTTTTTTAACACAGAACGAGTTGTCGGATCGGGTTGATTTTTTTTTTGGTATGTCATGGACCACATACCAGGTCATATACCGAGTTTCAAGATTGTAACTCTTTCGGGGCGGCGTGTGCAGATAGCTGAAAACCCCCCAACTCTGGTAGCTGTATATAGGGCCGGAGTTCGGTGTCGCCTAAGCATCGCATCGCTTGTCTGCCGGGCGACGACCGTCGCCCTAGATCAATTTTTCTTTCATTATTTTATGTTCAATTCTGGCAGCTTGTGAGAATCCTAAATATTTGTATACTTCGTTATCATCCATTACTCCAATCCTATTTCCATCATCTATCTGGAACTCTTCTGCCTGCTTAATCTTACCCTTTTCGATATGTAGCGTCTTACACTTGTCTACTCCAAACTCCATGCAGATATCTTGACTAAATTTAAATGCAGTATTGATTAAATTGTTTAGTTGAACAAAATTTGATGCATTAACTTGAGATCATCCATGAAGAATAGGGAGAAATTGTGTGACATACCATATTATTGGGCCTTTTAATTTTAAATCCCTATTGTTGATTCGTTAAGCATATGCGACAGTGGGTTTAATGACAGACAAACCATAATGCGCTAAATGAGTCACCTTGGAAAATGCAAAGTTTAATTTTTGGATTGGATCTGTAGTTATCTGCTGGTTTTTCATATTTAGTTTTAGTGTTTTTCTCCATGTCTTCATTACTTCTTCAAAAAATTTACAATTACTGGGTTGATTTTATATATTTGTAAAATCTGAATAAGCCATGTGTGTGGTGTTGAGTCATAAGCTTTCTTGTAGTCAATGTAGTTTACGTGAATATTTCTTTTCTTACTGTGTGCCTGATTCATTACAGCAGAGGAGATAATGAGTTGTTCTTTACATCCCCGCGAGTTCTTACAGCATCCTTTTTGTTCCTCGGCCATGATATTGTATTCTTCGCAATGCTTATATACTTTATTTGTTATGCATGAAGTCAATATTTTATATATAGTTGGTAGACATGTAATTGGCCGATATTTACTTGGGTTCTTCGTGTCATTATCTTTCGGTTTGAGAAAGGTTACTCCTTCAGTAAAGAATTCGGGTATTTCTTTAACTCCATTTATAAACTCGTTGAGACATTTTCTAATTTGATTTTGAGTAGTATTGAATTTCTTATACAAAAATTTTGAATATTTCATTACCTGGTGCTTTCCAGCTATGTGTAGCACTGATTGTCGACTTTAATTCATCAACAGTTATACCTTCGAATCTCATCTCATTAACATCGCTCATCCTAGCTCTTTCGTCTTGAATCCATTGTGCATCCTGGTTGTGTGCTACCGGGTTACCCCATATTCCTGCCCAAAACTCTTCTATCTCCGTCTTAGTTGGTGTTCCATTTCCTGTTATTTCTTCGGTACTAGATAGTTTTTGGTAAAACTGTTTTTCCTTTTCTTTGAACATTCGGTTTTGTTCTTTTCTAATGCTACATTCTCTATATCTTTTTAATCTCTTAGCAAGAGCACTTACTTTTTGTTTAAGTGTATCCAAATATTCGTGAATGAATTTGTTCAGTGTTTCATGTTTTGTGTGAACCTTGATTCTTTCAAATATATTTTGGCAGTAGAGTACCACATTTTTAGATCGATTACCCATTCGCAATTGTTCCAATCTACCGATATCTTTCCTAAACTCATCGATTCTCCCAATTAGTCGCTGTTCCCATTTCGGAATTTTCTTCTCTTGTTTTGTCTTTGAAGAGGTAGCAGATTTTACCTTTATGCCCAAGTATCTAATCACTGCTACAGCTGCACAGTAAATTGCCGCATGAACGTCTGCAAATGATAGTTCGTCTTGTGTGTATGCTGATAAAATATGTGTGTTCATTATGTGTACCGCTGTCTTCATTTCCTTTGAATGCTTGAGTTTAGGTGTAT
This sequence comes from Sweltsa coloradensis, assembly GCA_024449915.1. Lineage (NCBI taxonomy): Eukaryota > Metazoa > Arthropoda > Insecta > Plecoptera > Chloroperlidae > Sweltsa > Sweltsa coloradensis. The sequence continues at coordinate 128,709 of JAMZAV010002937.1, forward strand.
GGTCTTTTGTTTGGTTCTACGTGCGCAAACTCTGACATGGCTGTTGCAAATGCTAAAGCTAGGATGTTCTTTAGATGGATAATGTCAGGTGTATTTTCTAATGCGTTATTCATATCTACCTCTTGTGTTTGATCGTCTAGTCGTTCTGGGTGTCTTGATCTTCTTGAATGGTTTGGCATTTCTAGTTGTTCTGGACGTTCTGGTAGGTCTGGTTGTTCTGGTAGGTCCGGACGTTCTGGTAGGTCTGGACGTTCTGGTATGTCTGGACGTTCTGGTTGGTCTGGAATTTCTGGTATAACTGGTAGATCTGGACATATCTGAACTTTAAGAAATGAATCATTCAAAGAAAACGCTACAACTGAGATGTTTCAAACGTGGAATACATTTTGATATCTCTCATTCTTTATCACTTTTGAATATGGAAAGTAAAATTGGTTAACGGGTACCGGAAAAAAACCAAAATTATCAAAAGTAGGTAATTCCGTACTCTTATGAATAATACGCTATACCGAGAAAACGGTTCATCTTAGAACTTTGAAACTTGGGCCACACTCAGATGTACCTCATATAACAAAACCGGGCAATTGGGACCGGGGAAAATCAAAATCAAAATCAAAATCAAAACGCGTAATTACTCAGGCGTAGTAATTTGTACAAGCTTGAAATTAAACATGCTCTTAACCATTATAAATATCAAGTGCTTATGCTAGTGCGTTGGTCTTGTTGTTAGCGTATCTGCTTCCAATGCAGAAGGGCCAGGGTTCGATTCCCGCTAAAGCCAGAAGTTTTTTAACTTCTGATTTGGACTTAAGTCTATCAGTTCTTGTCTTAGGAGTTTGTAAACGGTGACTTTGGAGCCGTCCTAGCAAAATCAAAACGCGTAATTACTCAGGCGTAGTAATTTGTATACAAGCTTGAAATTAAACATGCTCTTAACCATTATAAATATCTAGTGCTTATATGCTAGTGCGTTGGTCTTGTTGTTAGCGTATCTGCTTCCAATGCAGAAGGGCCAGGGTTCGATTCCCGCTAAAGTCAGAAGTTTTTTAACTTCTGATTTGGACTTTAGTCTATCAGTTCTTGTCTTAGGAGTTTGTAAACGGTGACTTTGGAGCCGTCCTAGCAACGAAGCACATAATAAATTTCAGAGTTGTTCTGAATCGGCATTGTTGATTCTGGCGTTGATCCGCGGGTGTTCGCACTGTCCATACCACTGATTGATATATTTCCTATTAAAAATATCGATCTTTGGTTGGTTATCGCTCACTCGTCGATTGCGTCGGGGCCTGCAGGGTTGGCTTGGTCGCTTTGATTTAAAGTCCCCCACTGAAAATCTGTTATATAACTGAGTGGGTAGTCTGTAAATAAAAATGTATTTATTTATTTATTTTATTTATTTATTTATTTAAGGGGTATCTTTGGGGGGACCGTGGGCCCAAAAATGTAAAAAAACAACTTTGAACTCAACAAATTTAATCATTCACACCTTGATAGCGAACGAACAACAAAAAGATGTAATATCCAACCAAATACAAAAATTTGTAAAAAAAAAACGGCAGCCAAGCTCTCCTTCAAAAGTCTTCGGCTGTGAATGCTGTGAGATATAGAAGTTGAGCCAAGCTTTTTATTCTTTCTCCCTAGTTTCGCTTTTAAAATAAGTAAGATCATTTCGCCTGTTGACGAGCGCCAAGCCAACGATTTTTGTGGTAAAAAAGTAAAATTTTTAAACTCGAAATCATAAAAAAATGGCTTGGCCATTGAATTTGGTTCATGGCCAAGAATTTTTTTTATGATTTCGAGTTTAAAAATTTTACTTTTTTACCACAAAAATCGTTGGCTTGGCGCTCGTCAACAGGCGAAATGATCTTACTTATTTTAAAAGCGAAACTAGGGAGAAAGAATAAAAAGCTTGGCTCAACTTCTATATCTCACAGCATTCACAGCCGAAGACTTTTGAAGGAGAGCTTGGCTGCCGTTTTTTTTTTACAAATTTTTGTATTTGGTTGGATAGATACATACAAGAAGCGACAAAAATCTATCCTCAAGACGCAACTAAACGGTAAAAGCAAGATCACAGCAATAAATACATTTGCTATTCCAGTACTGACATATTCATTCGGAATCATTAAATGGACGCAGACAGACATCCACGCGCTGGAAATATTAACTCGTTCTACACTTACTAAACACAGTATGCATCATCCTAAATCAGCAATAGAGAGATTGACACTTCCAAGAGAACAAGGAGGACGAGGCCTAATTGATCAGAACAACTTATATTATAAACAACTAGACATTTTAAGAAAATATTTTTTTACAAAGAGCAACCAATCAACACTACATAGGGCTGTGGTGTTAGCTGACAAATCATTAACTCCACTCAATCTAGCAAACGAAAATGTCAATTTACAAGGGAAACTCATAACTGACGCTTCAAAAGAGTTACGTCTCTCAGAAAAGACCCTACACAAGAGACATTATGATGAACTACATAAAGGTCACGTAGATATTAAAGCATCAAATAGGTGGTTAAACAACTGGGAAACTGGGAACTATTTGGAGAAACAGAAGGTTTTATGGGATTGAAAAGGGGAGGAAAAATATAAAAAATACATTATACAAGATGCGACAGTAAACGATCAATGTAGAAAATGTAGTGTAAGGGGTGAAACAATCGAACACATCATATCCGGGTGCCAGTCACTATGTCAAATGGATTACCTCTACAGACATAACCAAGTAGCTAACATTATTCACCAAAAACTAGCAATCAAGTACAACCTCATTGATACACACACACCTTACTACAAATACAAACCGGAGAAAGTACTAGATAGCAAAGATTTCAAATTATATTACGACCGCACAGTTATAACAGACCAAACTATACATCACAACAGACCGGATATAATTATAATTGACAAGAAGAAACAAGAAACTACCCCCCAATGTGCCATAACGTCGAGACTACATGGAAGAAAAAAATTGACAAGTATAGTGAACTTGCAATTGAGATCAAGAAGATGTGGAAACAGAAAAAGGTAAATACAACCCCATACGTGATATCGGCTAATGGCATCATACCGAAGAGGCTACATGAAAGCATTAAACAACTAGATCTTCCACCCAATGTTTACATCGAGACTCAAAAGGCAGTAATACTCAACACGTGTAGAATAGTTCGTAAATTTCTAAACTATTAATGATACTTCGAGATTCCGAGACAGCTTCCATCCTGACATGGTTTTCGTGGTTTCCCATAGTCCGAAGAGCAAGTGCTAGGATGGCGACGAGAAATCGGCCACGACCGTACACAGCAGAAAGAAAACATCATCTACAAACTATATTATAAATGACTTATTTTAGTAAGAGTTAAGACAAAGTAATAATGTAGGTATGTAATATAGATACACATGGATCGTACTTGACGTCAGTCCGTACAACATGTTAGCTCCGGTTTTGACCGAGTTTGTATGAAATACATCCAATAAAATAATGATAATAATAATAAATTTTACAAATCAAGGTACACACAATGATCTTAAATTGTTGAAGAAAATCAGAGAGGTATTGGGGCTTATAGCAAGTTGTGCCTGGTTTCATGTTTACAACTAATTAAAAATAAACTAAATATAATAAAGAAAGTGATGAAGTATCAAAATAACGTGGTATAAAACATACATTTAGACTTACTTTAATTTGTTTATATTAAAAAATAATTTAATGAGATGAGTCAGGAAATTGGAATATTCTTGGTTATGTCCTGTCCAAAATACTTCATTTAATATTCTGCTCTTTTAACCTTTTTCTGACTGCCTAGAAATCATATTATTTTATTTATGTCTTTGGTTAGAGCACTCTGTACAAAGCAGAGTCGATAAAGAAGTTGATTGTTTTTCTGGATCTCAAGAGGGCTTTTGAAACGGTGAATGTCAAAAGGTTGCTGAATAAATTAAGAATGATGTATGGAGTAGAGGGGTTGGCACTGGAATGGATTAAAGATTTTCTTTCTGATAGACGACAAAGGGTTAGGTATGGAAATAGTGTTTCTGAGTATAAAAACTGTTTAAATGGAGTACCCCAAGGGTCTATTCTGGGACCACTTTTGTTAATTATTTATATTAATGATGTAGATAAATGTTGTAAAGTGGCTTTCATTAATATGTATGCTGATGATATGGTATTGGCTATAATGGGTAATGATATTATTGAAATGTTTAGATTAATGAATGAAGAATTATCAAGGATGACGAGGTGGCTAGGAATGAACAAACTAAAACTCAAATGTGTCAAAATCAAAGGGTATGTTAATAAGAGGAGGCGGGTTATGTAATTTTAAGAGAGATGGAGAGATTTTATATAAACTAAAAGTAGTAAATGAGGAGATTGAAATTTTGAAAGAGTTTAAATATTTGGGAATAATTATTGATGACAAACTAGAATTTAAATTACATGTAAATTATATAATAAAAAAAATTGGGAAAAAATTGGTTATTTAAGAAGAATTGGAGGCAAACTTACTAGTTGGACAAGAAATATGGTATATAATAGTATAATAAAGCCTCATTTTGAATATTGCGCTACAGTGTTGTATCAAAGTAATAAAAATGAGTTAGATAAATTGCAGATTCTACAAAATAAAGCCATGAGGTGTATTATAAAATGTGGAAGATTAATGCCAATAAAGAGTATGTAAAATATTTTGGAATGGTTAAGTGTTAAGGAGACTATAATGGTATTGGTATTAGTTTTCATTTATAAAATTAAAAATAATTATATGCCGAATTATTTAGATGAAAAAATGACTGATGTGAAGAATATACATAATTTTAATACAAGGGGATCTGTTGTTGGAAATTCTTTTCGAATCAGGTTGTAATTAAAAAAAAATGCAAAATTCTATTTTATCTCTGGTGTAAAAGAGTTTGATAAACTTCCAATTGAAATTAAAAGTGTAAAAAAGTGTAGGATTGTTCAAATCAAATGTATTAAATGGGTACAACACCAGGTTTTATAGAAATGTTAGTAAAAGAAACAAAAATGTTATTAATTAATTATTAAGATAGGTTATAATATGAAATGTCAAAATGTTGTGATGAATATTATTGTGTGAAATATTATTGTATGTAATGTAAATTGGCTTCTTGCCAGAAAAAATAAACTGAAACTGAAACTTAAAAGTATCTATTAGACCTGGACAAAGAGTTCGGATTTCTAGAACCCTGAACCACCGCCAGTAGTCCGACTTCCATGTTACCACCATTAGTACCAATTGTGCATTTTTATATAGAGGTCCAGATTTTTTTTATGCGTGTACTTCAACCCCAAATAGTCATTTTTAAACCGGGACCCCATTCGTCTCGCCACTAATTTAGCTATCGCGGCCATCTTTAAAGATGGCGCCAAAGTGTAATAAGGACTCCATCATTGGAAGGAATCTTGGCATGTGGAACCATTTTCGATTTAAATCGACCATGGGGAACTCAAATATGGCATCATAATTAGAATTTTGTGAATTTCGAGGCAGTAAATTGCAAATTTTACAAATTTTAAGCCAATTTTATTACGAAATTTCACTGGATTCTACGATAGCCGAGTTGACTGAAAGAACATGCATAGAGACCACATTTTTGTATGCGTGTACTAGACACCCCAATAGTCAGTTTAGGCCGGGAGCCTATTCGACTCTCAATCCACTTACCTATGGCGGCCATCTTTAAAGAAGGCGTCTATAGTGTAAATAAGGCTACCACATTTTGACGGAATCTTGGCATGTGGCACCATTTTAGTATTAATCGACCATCATAAACTCAAATATGGCAGTAGAATTAGTAAAACTTGGATTTGATGCTGTAAATTCAAATTATACACATTTTAAGGCATTTTTGTTAAAAATATTACTATAGATCCTACAATAGCCGAATTGACTGTAATAACATGTATAGAGATGAAATTTTTTTTATGCGTGTACTTCAACCCCAAATAGTCACTATTAGACCAGGACCCATTTGTCTCGCCACTAATTAGCTATGGCGGCCATCTTTAAAGATGGCGCCAAAGTGTAATAAGACTACTTCATTTCGAAGCAATCTTGGCATGTGGCACCACTTTTTCCATTAAATCGACCATGGGGAACTCAAATATGGCATCAGAAATAGAATTTCGTAAATTTCGAGGCCGTAAATTTCAAATTTTACACATTTTAAGGCAATTTTTTTTTCTAAATTTTACTGATTTCTACGACAGCCGAGTTGACTGTAATAACATGTATAGAGACCATATTTTTTTATGCGTGTACTAGACACCCCAATAGTCAATTTTAGGCCGGGAGCCTATTCGACTCTCAATCCATTTACCTATGGCGGCCATCTTTAAAGATGGAACAGTGATATTTTCTAACAAAATTGCCTAAAAATGTGTAAAACTTGCAATTTTCGGCCTCAAAATCCACGGAATAATAACTTTACTGTCATATTTGACTTCCCAATGGTCGATTTAATTGGAAAAAGTGGTGCCACATGCAAAACTTCTGTCAAAATGTGGAAGTCTTATTACACTATAGACGCCATCTTTAAAGATGGACGCCAAAAGTAAATGGATTAAGAGTCGAATGGGGTCCCGGTCTAAAACTGACTATTGGGGTGTCTAGTACACGCATAAAAAAAATGTGCTCTCTATGCATGTTCTTTCAGTCAACTCGGCTGTCGTAGAAACCAGTGAAATTTCGTAACAAAATTGGCTTAAAATTTGTAAAATTTGCAATTTACTGCCTCGAAATTCACAAAATTCTCATTCTGATGCAATATTTGAGTTCCTCATGGTCGATTTAATGGAAAAAGTGGTTGCACATGCCAAGATTCCTTCAAAATGTGGAAGTCATATTACACTTTGGCGTCATCTTTAAAGATGGCCGCCATAGCTAAATTAATGGCGAGACGAATAGGGTCCCGGTCTAAAACTGACTATTGGGGTGTCTAGTATACGCATATTTTTTTTTGATCTCTATGCATGCTATTACAGTCAACTCGGCTGTCGTAGAAAACAGTGAAATTTAGTATCAAAATTTGCTTAAAAGTTGTAAAATTTGCAATTTACTGCCTCGAAATTCACAAATTCTAATTTGATGCCAATTCGAGTTCCCATGGTCAATTTAATGGAAAAAGTGGTTCCCATGCCAAGATTTCTTCGAAATAAGGTAGTCTTATTTCACTTTGGCGCATCTTTAAAGTGGCCGCCATAGCTTAATTAAAGGCGAGACGAATGGGGTCCCGGTCTAAAAATGACTAATTTGAGGTTGAAGTACACGCATAAAAAATTTGGACCTCTATAAAAAGTGCACAATTGATTCACATCCACGCAGACATCGTTACGTTAATTGCTATTGCTTTATTTTTTGTTTTTCTATACTTTGACATTGACATTACGTGAATGGTGTCCCGGCGCATTATAATATCTGCCAATCAAACTATATTTAAAAAAAAGTAATCAAAGTAATAAACTCAATAATGTGTGTCGACGAAGATTAACTCAATATGAGGTGAGCCCAATTCATACGATCTAATTTATTTCCATAGAAACATTGACTTACATTTCACTTCTAGCAAATCTAGCTGAGTGTCACATACATATTAAATTTGCTGCCAAAAATAATAAGAATATAAGTCTAAAGCTCCATCAGAAATACTTGACCATGCACTTATGGTCATAATCTACAAGCCTACATATTTACCACCAACTCAATCATCAAATCTCCAAAAAGGTATGAATCCAATCGAAACTCATTCAGCATTGAGTCACATGTACAGGCCGAGTAAGGAGGGCCTAAAATAAAATAATATGAAAGATTAACATGCTGGCGAGTCTAGGCCTAGCTTAAAGAGTCAACTAGCTCCCCTTGGTGGTATGTTAGTTTGTAGCCTAGGCCTCATCTCCACAGATACTGTGAGTTTTTGCATTCAACGGTCATAGATTTTTGAAGCTTTGGTATTCCGTCCCCCTGACCGCGACGTGAGAACCCCCTTTCTCTACATACCCGTGGCTGGTTTGACCAGCATGGGCCCATCTCCCCCCCCGCGTAGGTCAGAGTGATGCATTATGACCTAACGGTTGTCGCGTCCTTAATCAAATATTTTTTTTTTTTGGTATTCCGTTGGTATTATTGCCACAACTACTACGATCCATAAAACCTTATGCATATAGGATTGTGTGGCTCGTTGGTCTTGTTGTTAGCGTATCTGCTTCCAATGCAGAAGGTCAGGGCTCGATTCCCGCCAAAGTCAGAAGTTTTTTACTTCTGATTTGGACTTCAGTCCATCAGTTCTTGTCTAGGAGTTGTAAACGGTGACTTTGGAGCCGTCCTAGCAACGAAGCACATAATAATTTCAGAGTTGTTCTGAATCGCCTGTTGATTCTGGCGTGATCGCGGGTGTTCGCACTATCCATACCACTGATTGCTATATTTCCTACTAAAATAACGATCTTGGTTGGTGTATTCGCTCACTCGTGATTGCGTCGGGACCTGCAGGGTTGTCTTGGTCGCTTTGATTTAAAGTCCCCGACTGAAAATCAGTTATACAAACTGAGTGGGTAGGATCTCAATAAAATGTATTTTATTTATTTATTTATATAATGTGTAGGCCTAGGCCTATGTTAACGTCCAAGTATCTTTAACAATACCAAGTGTTGGCTAGGGCGTTAAGCGCTTGACTCTGATTCGGGAGGTCTCGGGTTCGAATCCCGTCGAGACCGGCACTCCTGACTGAAGTGTTTTTTCTTCAAATTATCCCTCAGTCGTTAATGCGAATGCAAGGGATTGAGTTCTCTTATAAACTATCCTCGGACATCCCTTTACCAACTACCCTAAAGGCTAAAGATGATACTGTGCTCTCCGTTGGCCATCTCCCTTGTCGAGAAAAATACAAGTACAATCATTATCATCATCCGGCGCAGTTTCTCTCTTTTGCCCCGTCTGGACCCGTATTAGTATTGGACCAGAGCATGGCTCTGCTAATCGTACAAGGTGATTCAAGAGAAAAAGTCCACCTCACAACATCAGTTAGTAAGAGGGGAGTATATTACTCGCCGAAACTAGAGGTGAGCTCTGGTATCCGTCGTCGGGGACACCTCCCCTTTCCTTTGACGACCTCCCCGACGACCATGACAATGGCATTATGAATTATGACAGAGACGATGACGACCCCGACGTGAGAACCTCCTTTTCATCCCCCTACTCGTGGCTGGTTCTGATCAGTGTGGGCCCATCCTCCCCATATCCCCTAGGCTAGAGTGGCACATTATGACCTAACGGTTGACGCGTCCTTAGGCTAATCTGGGCCCGGGCTAGAATTGGTCCAGAGCATGGCTCTGCTAATCGTAAAAGGCGATTCAAGAGAAAAAGAACACCTCGCAAACATAAGCTAGTATGAAGGGTAGTTTTTTACTCCCCGAAAATACAGGCGAGCTCTGTCAATCGTCGTCGGGGACCTTGCCCCTTCCCTTGACGACACCTCGACGACGATGACGACACTGACACCACGAACGATGACGAAGACATGACGACCGCGACGTGAGAACCCCCTTTCCTCCCCTTACCCGTGGCTGGTTCTGACCAGCATGCGCCCATCCTCCCCATATCCCATAGGCTATAGAGTGGCGCATTATCACCTAACGGTTGATGCGTCCTAAGGGTAGGCCTAATCCAAACAAACCACATTTAACTTTTGACGACCTCCCCGACGACGATGACAATGACATTACGTATGATGACAAAGACGATGACGATCGCGATATAAGAACACCGCAGTTAGGAATATCGGGAATATATGAGGTGTTACTAGTTTAATATTATTTCAGAGAAGTGTGTAGGCCTACCGCAAAGAGAGGATGGAACAACAATGACGGGACCCGCCAACCTTGCCCCGTGAGGAGGGTCATTTTCATCACTTCCGTGACCACTGAGAGCGAAGGTGAGTTTTTCATTGGATTTGTGTTCTTTGAAGCCCGTCTGGGCCCGGGGTAGAATTGGCCCATAGCATGGCTCTGCTAATCGTAAAAGGCGATTCAAGAGAAAAAGTCCACCTCGCAAACATCAGCTAGAAAGAGCGGATCTTACTCCCCGAAACTAGAGGCGAGCTCTGGCAATCGTCGTCGAGGACCTTGCCCCTTCCCTTTACGACCCCTCGACGACGATGACAATGACGCAACGAACAATGACAAAGACGATGACGACCGTGACGTGAGAAACCCCCCTTCCTCCCCTTACCCGTGGCTGGTTCTGACCAGCTTGGCCCCCTCCGCCCCCTAGGTAAGAGTGGTGCATTATGACCTAACGGTTGACGCGTCCTTAATCCAAATAAACAAAAAAATCTTATTAGCCCCCATGTGTCTCGCGAAAGTGTGCATGGGCATAGCCCTACTGCGCCAGAGCCCTGAATTCAAAATGGCTGCCACCCGCCGTGTTTGAGAATAACTTTGAAAAGGATTGGCTAACAATAGAGTTTGGTATATAATTGTAAGGGCATTTTGGGTTCGAGATTTCATTTTAAAGACTTTTTGAAATTTGACCTTTAACTTCAAAAACTCCAAATGAACGTCGATTTACAGCTCAGAACAGTAGTATGGAATCATTGTAATTCCGTGGCAGTATAAGTAGATATGTTCTAATGGGTAAAACTGTGTCTCGTCCTTTGGTTTACTGAACAACGTTTCGGCTCCAATTTAGGAGCCATCTTTAGGGTCCTTCCTCTCTGGTCGTCGACCTCGTACTGAAGCGTTGGATTCGATTCCCGCCTAAGCCAGAAGTTTTTTAACTTCTGATTTGGACTTAAGTCCATCAGTTCTTGTCTTAGGAGTTTGTAAACGGTGACTTCGGAGCCGTCCTAGCAACGATGCACATAATAAATTCAGAGTTGTTCTGAATCGGGCTTGTTGATTCTGGCGTTGATCCACGGGTGTTCCCACTGTCCATACCACTGATTGCTATATTTCCTATTAAAAATATTGATCTCTGGTTGGTTATCGCTCTCTCGTCGATTGCGTCAGGACTACAGGGTTGGCTTGGCCGCTTTGATTTACTTTCCCCCACTGAAATCAGTTATAATAACTGAGTAGGTAGATGGTATTTATTTATTTATTTATTTATTTATTTATTATTTATTTATTTATTTTTATTTATTTATTTATTTATTTATTTATTTTATTTATTTATTTATTATTTATTTATTTATTTATTTATTTATTTATTTATTTATAACTGTGTTGCATGGGGCAGTACCCACTTGTTTAACCTTAGCTTGGTCCCTAGCAAATCTAGCCTGGCTTCTTGTTACTCGCCGTGCGTCAGTGATAGTTTCGTGAACTGTCTGTGGAAGAATATTAATGGTGTTTTTTTATTTATTATTTATTTTTTTTAAAACACATTGATGTGTTATAAGTTGCTAAAAGAGGGCATAGCCCCATTCACATTTTAGTGTCTAGCAACCTACTTAATACTAATAAATGTTGTCCTCCTTTGTAAATCAGTTTTTATAACTGAATAGGATAGACGTTAAATTAAAAATTAATAAATAATAAATAAATAAATAAATACATTGCAATTAAATTAATTAAAAATGCATTAACAATAACAAAAACAATGTGTGTAGACATGTAAAAAGTGAATGTGATGAAATTATGACAAACATGAATGGTATTGTAAATAGAATAGAATTATCAGGATATTATATCAAGTTTTTTAGTGCAGATTTGAAATGGTTCCGAGTGTGTTAGTTCACGGATGTCCACCGGCAAATCATTCCATAACCTGCAACTCCCATAGTAATATCCTTGCTGATAGGACGAAGTTCTTGCCTGGGGAGGTTTCATGGTGACACCACGTCCGTACTCTCTTCCACGATTGCAGATTTGAATCCTGTGAAATAGGTTGAGGTCAGTTGTACCATGATGCATTCCCAAAGAAATTGAAGATCTGTCGTTTATCTATACTCTTCTAAAGTTGGTATTTTCAAAGTTTTTCTTCTTGCTGTGGCACTTGAATTTTGGTGACTTGACATTTATGCCATTAATCTAGTAGCTCTACTCTGCACACGCTCTAATTTGATTTTGTGGTTCTGAATTGGATTCCAAGCAGGACAAGCATACGGTTAGTTGTGGTCTTACTAGTGCAAAATACACTGTTCTCTTTACATTGACTTGGGCATTTGCCAGGTTTAGAGCAATAAAATATAACTGTCGAACGGCCTTTGCACGAATGAAATTTGTGTGTTTGTTCCACTTCAGATCTTTTGATATATAGTCCTAATGATGCCGAGTAATTTTACCTGTTCCTTTGATTCAATTATTGAACCGTTAATGATGTAATTAAATCTACATGGTGTTCTTGATCTAGTGAAGCAAACTTTTACACTCTTTTGTGGATTTAGTTTCATTTCGTTCTCATTCTCATTCTGTTGTTTGTAGTTGCCTTGTAGGAGCTTTATTACTAATCATGGCACTCTTTCTTAACTATGCTAAGGATCGGTTTCCACGCAGTTGCTAGTCTTTGGCTATCATCCCTCTAATTATAACACATGCCCTCTTTCTCAATTTCTATAGCCTCTCTTATTATGCAAGGATAAAATGAGGGACTGATGCTGCTTTTATGTATGGTATTCTCAATATCAAAAACATGGTTTTTCCCTGATGGTATGTTGGGCAATCGTAGATTCTAGAGTCACTGTTTGTGTTCCCGCCCGCGGTGGGACACATTTCTGCCTGTTTGTCCAACATACACAATTTCGCATGACCCACAGTAAATTTTTTAAACTTCTCGGCCCTCCAAGGGAGGTCCATTAAGTTGGCCCCCCCACCATCCCCAAAGATCAAAATTGTAATTCCAATCGTTTGTGCTTCGTTAGTGCTTGATAGTGCTCGATACCCCATCGTTAGTGCTCACTCGCTGCCAGAGAAATTCCAGATCAAAAGTGGGGAGCCAACTTAATGCCAGCACCCCCTTTCTTAAAAAATCAATTAAAGCCTGCAGAGAAAACGGTACATCTTAGAACCATGAAAGTTGAACCACACTTATATGTACCTCAGACGCAATCACTTTTGCTTTCAAAACCAAAACCATTTAAACCATTTTAAACCATTTAAACCATTTAAATTCAATAAAAGCCTACAGAGAAAACGGTACATCTTAGAACTATGAAACTTAAACTACACTTAGATGTTCCTCAGACGCAATCATTTTTGCTATATATAATATAGAAATATATAATAATATATAAATATATAAATTATAATATATAAATTATAATAAAAAAATTATAAATAATATATAAATAATATATATATATATATATAATATATATATATATATATATATATATATATATATATAATAAAGAATATAAATTCATAAAATAAAGGTTCTGTGAAAAAATTATTACAATCGGATAAAGCATATTGGTGTTATAAGTAGAAGAAATTTTTTAAAAATCGAAAAAAATCGTAAAATTGCGATTTTTACAAGAAATAATTTTTCGGTTGCGTTTAAAACGTGGCAGTTCTAAGTTCAGAGAATTCGAAGTCTTCCATAAAATTTCAACGCATTTGGAGTATTGGTTTAGCCGGAATCGTGTTAACAGACACACAAAAATACAAAAAAAAAAATCTGGATTTTTTTCTCCAGTGTAGTAGAATTGAATCTTCGCTTCGCTCGCTATGCTCGCTACGCTCATCCAAAAAATATCTAGTGGTTCAAATATCTGGTTTTTGTACACAGTGTTTGGTCAGAATGCAGTATGCATATACATAGGTTAAAAGTGGCATTACTAAAATGTAATTGATTAGATAACTAATTAACTAATTTTAAATATTTTTGCGATAATTATTCTTGTAAAAAAGGCTTTTAATTGATAACAATGTCGAAAGTGTAGTCTCTTTATTAAATATATTTTAGTGTTAATTCATGAATTAATTTAATTAATCCAATTAATAAGAAAGTTACAGGATCTCTACTTGAAGCCATCTATTTCTGGATTTCTTGTCATCATAATATGTTAATATAATCCTGGTCAATTTTCATGTTTTCTTCACGATCGAATTTTAGGCTTAAAGCCGCGACGGATGCAATTTGCCAAACAATGGAACATTCTTCCGATAGTAGATGAATAGTTAAAATAAAAGTTTTTACTTCTTCTTTTTCTTTTTTTTGGTGATTTTTTTCTTTTTTTTTCCTTTTTTTCTTTTTCTTTTTTTCCCCACGACTTTTTTTATTTTGGTGTAATAATAAATTGCATTAAAATATCCTTTTTAAATTTGTTGCCAAAATTGTTGTGTTTTAAATGCATTGTTGCTGTTATGAAGCTATTTAAAAAAAATATTTAACTGTAGTTCATTGTTGTGTCTGCATCTATGAAATTAGATTTAATAGTTGTCCTCCTTTGTAAATAAGTTTTTTAAGTAAATAGGATAGACGTTAAATAAATAAAATAGAATCAAAGTCAAACCACATTAAAGTATAATATGTTATAAATACTGCCCCCGTCTGTACCCGGGGTAGAATTGGCCCAGAGCATGGCTCTGCTAATCGTAAAAGGCGATTCAAGAGAAAAAGTCCACCTCGCAAACATCAGCTAGAAAGAGTGAGTATCTTACTCCCCGAAACTAGAGGCGAGCTCTGGCAATCGTCGTCGGGACCTTGTCCCCTTCCCTTGACGACCCCCCGGCGACGATTGACAATAACACAACGAACGATGACATAGACTATGACGACCGTGACGTGAGAAACCCCCTTTTCCTCCCCGTACCCGTGGCTGGTTCTGACCAGCATGGGCCCCTCCCCCCCCCCCCCTTAGGCTAGAGTGGTGCATTATGATCCAACGGTTGACGCGTCCTCAATCCAAATAAACCAAAAAAAATACATCATGACGTTTTTTTTATTGCAAACAAGTAATGCTGTACTAACTAATAAAATATTAATTTTAATACATTTTTCTGTTATTTGTGAACTTGAGCTCGTTTTTCGCTTTACGGGACAAACGACTGCTGCGATTTTAATGACATTTTCATAGAACCTTAAAAATCTTTAACATTATACTTTCCTAGAATTTAAGTGCAACCAAATGAATTTGTCACGTAAAAATTGCACATTTCCACTTTTTCCACTTTGAAACTGAAAATTCTGTAAAATATACCATTGTGTAAAATATCTTCAAAACACATGGTGAGTATCATTCTATTTTATCATTCGCTTTCATTATTTTCCGGAATTAATTTAAAAATACAATATTCTATGCTAACAATGGCGAAATGAAGTTGGATTAAAAACAGTTAAATGGTGCTTAATCCAATGGAAGTGCTCATCCTTCAATGCGTATCTTCTAAAAAATAAAAAAATAAATATATTTTATAAGTTTAGATCATAAATATAAATTTAAAATCATAATCAAGTATAAAAACATCTTGCTAGCTGGGCAAAAGAAAATGTATAATTCATGCTTGAATCACATTTAAGTGAAATAATGTACACTATTTTTCCGGTGTCGGCATTTTTTGACATTGAAATAATATGTTTATTGAAAGTGGACTGTATATAGTAGCGAAAGCATATATAGCTACCTACAAATTGGAATAAAAAAATAAAAGCGGTGAACCGTCCCGAGCTATGTACATTTATAAACAGTAGTAAGTAAGCGTTTCAATGATCGCACATTCGAAAACAAAATGGCCTCTTAAAAACGTATACCACAATTCAAAGTAAATGAATGAATTATGTCCTAGATTTTCCAGCTTTCTTATTATGTAAACTAAACTAAAACCCAATCGATTGTCAGTCGATTGAGTTAGAATGTTACATTCTTAGACATACATACACACTTGTCAAGCAATCCATGCCAAACCATTCATGAATGTTCTAGACTCCTCAGCATTCTTACAAGGCCGCTTCGCAAACGCTTTTTCAAGTCACGTTGATGGATAAGCTTTTTTGGGAATATTTCTGTCCAATGATTACGTTTTTAAGTGGGATCTCATTACTTTTTCTTTCGTGACTTTCGTGACCTGTAAAAGGCTTTTATTAAAACCTTTATTTTTATGAATTTTGACCAACTTTTTCAACTTTTCTTTCAAAAGGCACTATACATCACTATAATCTTTATGTCAATGTAAAATATGAACGTTGTAGCCCCACCCGTTTGGTCAGAATCGGTCCAAATATCTGAAAATATCGTATTAAAACCGGGGGAAAAATCGTAAAAGTATACGATTTCTAAGAAATATTTTTTTAAATATCTTTAAAAAAAAATTTTTTTAAACCCAAAATATCATCAATATCGGAGTAGCCGTTTGCCAAATATCACGAAAATATCTAATTAAAAATTGAAAAAAATCGTAAAAAGTACGATAATCATAAGAAATATTTGATCGATTATACAAAAAAAACGTGGCAGGTCTAAGTACAGAGATTTCGAAGGTGCCCTCTAATTTTCATCAAGATCGCATACTATTCCGTTTGCCCGGTAGAGAGCGAACAAATAGACAAAAAAAACTAACAAAAAACAAAACACCTGAGCTATTTTTTTGGGTTACCGCAAGTGAAAAAAAACGTTAGTGAAATTGAAGTCTTCGCTTCGCTCATCCAATTATGTCAAAAATTGTAAAATTTATTAATTGCACTTAACTTAATGTTAAAATAACTAGGCCGCTTCGCGAACGCTTTTTTAATCGCGTTGATGGATGAGCTTTTTTAAAAAGTTTTTTGTATACGTGGGATTTCTTTACTTCTTCAAGTTCCATTGCAAAATCATTTTTGTTAAATTAGGATAATTTTTATAAAGTAGTTCTAATTGATATGGTAATTAGAATGTCAAATATCTGTAGGCCCGAAGATTACTTTATGAACGAATTGTAGGCGATTGTTGTCAAGTTTCTATAGTTACTTGTTAATTATTGTTATGCACCTCAAAAATCTCATAATAAACCTTATTTCTATGGATTATGTATAACTTTTTCAACTTTTTCTTTCAAAGGGTACTACAACACCATAACCTCTATGTCCATGTAAAATATGAACGTTGTAGCCGTAGCCGTTTGGTCAGAATCGGCCCAAATGTTACAAAAATATCGCGCTGAAAATCGAAAAAAAATCGTAAAAGTACGATTTTCCTGAGAAATATTTATTCGATTGCACCCAAAAACGTGGCAGGTCTAAGTTCAGAGATTTCAAAGGTCCCCTCCATTTTTTCATCAAGATCGCATATGCCGTTTGCCTGGTAGAGAGCGAACAAACAGACAGAAATACAAAAAAAAAACACACACGGGCTAATTTTTTGGGGGGTCAGTGAAATTGAAGTCTTCGCTTCGCCCATCCAATTATTATTTTTCCCGCTAATTTATTTCCGGTAAAATGAGCTTGCAGTTGGAACCCAGTTTGGCGGTGTTAATTTCACACAACAAATTGAGATTAAATAAATCAATTCGTTACATATAACTAGGAAAACGCTAAAGTCCCGCCGCGTTGATGGATGAGCTTTTTAAAGTTTTTAGTTTGCGTGGGATATCTTTACTTTTGCAAGTGCTTTGTTTTGCTGCCTACGCATTGTAGGTGAATGTTGTCAAGTTTCTTTTGTTTCTTGTCAATTGGTATTATTTACCGTAAAAAACTTATATTAAAAGCTTTATTTCTATGGATTCTGGCTAACTTTTTCAACTTTTTCTTTCAAAAGGTACTACATCACCATAACCTTATTGTCCATGTATAATATGACGTTGTAGCCCCACCCGTTTGATCAGAATTGGGCCAAATGGCACGATAATATCGCTTAAAAAATCAAAAAAACTTATATTAAAAGCTTTATTTCTATAGATTCTGGCTAACTTTTTCAACTTTTTCTTTTAAAAAGCAATACATCACCATTACCTTAATGTCCATGTGAAATATGAACATTGTAGCCCCACCCGTTTGGTCAGAATCGGCCCAAATGTCACGAAAATATCGCACTAAAAATCGAAAAAAATCGTAAAAGTACGATATTCATGAGAAATATTTCTTCGATTGTACCCAAAAACGTAGCAAGTCTAAGTTCAGAGATTTCGAAGTCCTGTCAATTTTCATCAAGATCGCATATGCCGTTTGCCCGTAGAGAGCGAACAACAGACAAAAATACAAAAAAAAAAAAAAAAACAAAAAAACAAAAAAAAAACAAAAAAAAACAACAAACAAAAAAAAAAAAAAACACCCGAGCTAAATTTTTTGGGGGGTCGGTGAAATTGAAGTCTTCGCTTCGCTCATCCAATTAATTAAATCGTTTAACCGTAAAGTTGCATGAATTTAATTTTGGGATTATTTATTTGGATTGTTAATGTTTTGGTAGTCAGTAAGAAAACCAAGTTAAAAATTCATCGACCAAGCTTTTAATTTTTAATGGCGTCTGTTAATTTTGATATTTCCACATGTAAATGTTTCAATAATTTCTTTTAGTGCTTTATGTTATTTTTGTTAATATATTAATTTAGTAAGATATTTTATAGATTATTATAGTTAGATAATAATATTGATATTGATATTTTATTCATTTATTATTGTTTTCAGAAGCTATTTGACCCGGATGTCTCCGAAAATTCACACTAGTAAGTGTTCAATATATAGACCTCGGTTAGTAGTTTAATACACTCGTCAAATAATATTAATTTATTATATAATAATTAAATATATTTATTATTTTAAACAAAATAATGGGCCTGGCCACACTTCTAGATCTCACCACTTTATGCAGTTGAGCCACTTGTATCTTCCTCGTTTTCGGCTTGGCCCCTGTTTTGCAGTTTTTGCATTTTTGCATGAATATTTATACCTAAAACTAGATCGATCGTCATAAAAATAAACAACTTGACTGGCATAATGCCAATGAATTCCTATAACTTACCGAAACTGTGCACAAATAAACACTCTAACACGCAGAAATATGCATTCCAAAATCACACCCTTGCTTGGTTATCAGCATATTTTGACCGAATCGCTTGCCCAAATTACAAAAATTATAGAGAGTTTACAGAAAATGCTGTAGAGTAGGTCAATAATAGCCAATATATTTTTGGATCAAAATTCTCCAAGGTCATGGGGAATAAAGTTCGTCTCCATGTTATTTCTTAAGGGAGATTTTTACCGATGGGACCTAGCTCGAAAAATACCAAGTTTGACATTTTTCTGAGGGGTCATGGCGTACTCAATAATTTTTCTGTTAATTTCTAAATTCATAAATAGTTAGCCTGATTGAAATGTTATTTTTTTAGTTTAGCGGGTGAATACCCCTTCAGTAAACGATAACATTTCTTTCTTTCTTTCTTATCTTATTACTTACTCAGGTAATATTTTATTTTAATTATTATATGTAAGGTAGTTTTATTATGTATTATAATAGACAAATAAAATATAATAGTAATAAAGGGCTGAAGAATGACAATCAACACAACAGTGAAGAGTTAACTGGCTATAATGAGCTTGTCACTTTTTGGTGGCATCTAGGATAAGAATAATAATAATTATTATTATATAATATCATATAAGAAAATGGAAAGAACTGATATTAAACTGCTTAAAGATAAACCTAAAGCCATATGAAGCTTGTCAACTGAAAATACCTAAACAAAAAAACCTCCTACAAAAGTTCATAGGCCTAGATGTAATAGATACCCCAAAATACACAAATTTAAAAAAAAAGAAAAAAAAGGTATGCCAAGCTCTCCTTCAAAAGTATTTGGCTGTGAATGTTGTGAGATATAGAATTTGAGCCAATCTTTTCATTCAGGAAGAATGAAAAGTGAATGAAAAGATTGGCTCAAATTCTATATCTCACAACATTCACATCTTTTGAAGGAGAGCTTGGCTGCCGTTTTTTTTTTTTTTTTTTACCAATTTTTGTATTTTGGGGGGATATCACATCTTTTTGTTGTTTGGTAAAAATAACATAAACTATTAGGGATGGTGGTTGAAAAAATAGGGTTCAGGAAATGAGAATAAGCCGATTGGGTTATAAGACATTAAAACATAATTTTAGTAACTAATTTGCATAAAAATTATATTTGGGTTAGAGCTATGAATTATTCCAATTTTACGGAATGATTTAGGGAGTATTGAGGGTGGAATATCGCTTGCCTCTCGGCGGATTATTTTTCATATTATTATGTACCATCATGCCAAATTTCATGCTGATAACTCATTACGTGCCTTCATGGTGAATGCTGGAAATGAAGGTAAAAATAATATAAACTATTAGGGATGGGGATTGAAAAATGTGGTTGAGGAAATGAGAATAGGCCGATTGGGTTAAAACACGTTAAAACATAATTTTAATAACTTAGTTGAATAAAAGTTCTATTTTTGGTTGGAGCTATGAATTATTCAAATTTAAGGGGATAATTTAGGGAGTGTTAAAGGTGGTAGATCGCTTGCCTCCCGGCGGATTATTGATTCTAATAATTTTTATCTACCCCCATGCCAAATTTCGCGCATGGAGACCATGGGTTAGATATTTATTAATGGTTTTGAATTTAAATGGTTTAAATGGTTTTGGGTTTGGTTTTGAAAGCAAAAATGATTGCGTCTGAGGAACATCTAAGTGTAGTTTAAGTTTCATAGTTCTAAGATGTACCGTTTTCTCTGTAGGCTTTTATTGAATTTAAATGGTTTAAATGGTTTTAAAATGGTTTAAATGGTTTTGGTTTGAAAGCAAAAGTGATTGCGTCTGAGGTACATATAAGTGTGGTTCAACTTTCATGGTTCTAAGATGTACCGTTTTTCTCTGCAGGCTTTAATTGATTTTTTAAGAAAGGGGGTGCTGGCATTAAGTTGGCTCCCCACTTTTGATCTGGAATTTCTCTGGCAGCAAGTGAGCACTAACGATGGGGTATCGAGCACTATCAAGCACTAACGAAGCACAAACGATTAGCATAACAATTTTGATCTTTGGAGATGGTGGGGGGCCCCCCCACCATCTCCAAAGATCAAAATTGTTACTTAATGGACCTCTCCAAGGTGATGGTATCTTTAGTTGACCCTTACAAGGACTAATTTTCTTGTGTGGTCTTCATTTTTACCGATAATTTTATCGATTCTGTCGGTTGTACCCTTCACATAAGGTAAACACGCTATTGACCGAGGTTTAGCCTCGTCTTCCGTTATTGTCTTAGTGGTTCCCTTTCTTCCTGGCAGCAGTGCTGAGTGCATGCTTTATCACAGGGTCTGAGAAACTATTGAGACGGAGTGCGTGGGTTAGTTTGCTGAGCTGCTGAGCTGGCACTTACATCGGACTTGGGGGTAATCCTGGCTTGTGGATCTTGGGAAGGCCTTACAATTTAGGCACCCGAGAAGATTTTTTCTGGTGGTATAACCTGTTTTGTTTACTACAGCGTCAAAAGGTGTGTTATTTACTAATTTCCTTGTCTTAACTTCTAAAGATACAGTCGGGTCTCTCTCTATTAGTCTTCACGTATGTATGATCTGTCGTCAATAAGTTTAACAACTTGTCATAATCTGAAGTGTACATAACTACGATTGTGTTCCCTTTATCTGCTGGGAGATTTGTAATTTCTTTATTTTCTTTGAGTGTTCTTAAAGAGTGCGTTCGTCGGGGTCTCCCCCCTGCCCCTTGACACTACCACCTCGACGACGACGATCATGATAGCATGAACTATACATACTACTATGACAAAGACAATGACGATCACGACGTGAGAGCACCACACGCTTTCTCCCCCTACCCGTGGCTGGTTCTGACCAACTTAAGATTTCCTCCCCACATAAGTAAGATAATCAACCATTTAATCAATCAATCAATCAACCAATCAACCAACCAACCAATCAATCAATCAATCGATCAATCAAACAGTCGTCTGAGAGAAGCGAAAATATGATATTCACGCCGTTTAATAAATTATATGTTGGCGATACTACTACATTTATGTCCCCTCAAATGAAGCAATTTGACATTATTTGTTTTGTGGAGTTGGTCGTTGTGGAGTACACAACAGGGGTTACCCAGTGTGACCTTCTCAGAACTTGGATCCACAATAATAATGGTAGGATTGATGCAATATTTATAGATTTTCAAAAAGCATTTGATAAAGTAACTCATAAGCTTTTAATGGAGAAATTTGGAAACAAAATAAGAAACAATAAAATTGTAACTGGGTTGGGGAATTTCTGAGAAATAGAACTCAAAGAGTCAGAGTGGGAAATGTAATTTCTGAAGAGATTAATGTAACTTCAGGAGTACCTCAAGGCAGTGTGCTATGACCAAATTTGTTTATTATATTTATAGATGACATACAAGTAGGAATAAAATCCAAAATTCGACTTTTTGCAGATGATGGGGTGTTATATAGGGAAATAAAGGAAGATGAAGATGTTATTATAATTAAAGAAGATTTAACAGTAATTGAAAAATGGGTAGATATAAATAAATTGGGTTTAACTGTAAGTAAATGTAAGGTTATTTCATTTAACAGAGCAAAGAAAAAAGCAGAAATAAACTATAAGCTGTGTGGTAAAACACTAGATGTTGTCATTAATTACAAATACTTAGGAGTGTTCATAGATAACAATTTGGATTGGGGGCATCATGTGGAATATGTAAGTAAAAAGTCTATACAAGCTCTAAATTTTGTAATGAGGCAGCTACAAGGGGTTAACACAAAAATTAAGGATAAAGCATATAAATCTCTTATAAGACCAATATTGGAATATGCAAGTGCTATATGGGACCCTTATAAGGATGGTCATATCAAAGCCCTAAACAAAGTACAGAGATTAGCAGCAAGGAGAGTAACTGGGAAGGTCAAAAGGTGGAGATGGGTAACTGATTCCAAGGGAAGGAGGATAAGAACGTATGACAGTGTAAATGAAATGATAGAAGGTTTAGGATGGGATTCTTTAAAATTACGGAGAGGGAGAAACAGGCTGTGCAACCTGTTTCGTGCTATGAATGGAATACAGGGATGGAATGAGATAAGCAATACAATTGAAAAAGGATTATACAAAGGGAGGAAAGACCATGACCTGAAATTGAAATGTAAACTAAAAAAGAAGGATGTTTGGAAGTGGTCTTTTTAAATAGAACAATTGTAGAATGGAATCAATTGCCAGCAGCAGCTGTTGAGGAATCCTCGGTAAAAATGTTTAGAAGGTGTTTGGAGGATATTGATTTGGATCTGATGTAGATTTGATTTGATTGATGTTTGATGTTGCTTTGATGATGGTGTTTCAGATGTAAAATAAGATATGAAGAAAAATGAATGTGAATGTTATATTTTTGATACAATTTAAAAATGTTAATTTTAGGAACTTGCCACCATGTAACCACATATTTGCAAGGATAATAAAATATATAAAGATATATAAGAAGAGAACCAAAAACGGATTTAATTACGATGGTAAGCCGTAGGCCTACACTAGGAAAACGCTCAGTTGGACGCGTTGTTGAGCGAGCACCGGTACGTGCAACATGACCCGAGTACGACATTTCCATAAGGCCCACCACACAGTGTAGGCCTAACTGGATATTGACATTGTACACTATACTATTCCAACATCTTTGCAATGTACTAATTGACGTCATGCCTTCTAAAGTGTATCTTTGTATCTTCACTGCCTCCTTCATTTTTTAACATCATTTTTCGAATTATGATTACCAATAAGTCTTTAAGGTCTTGACCGATTTAGCTGAAAATTTGGAAAATAGGAGAGAATGTTGTAATTATTCACCCTGCAAAATTTCATAACGATCGGTACATTTTTTTTTATTTTTTTTTTATTTTTTTTATTTTTTTATAACCAATGATCGGATTTTGTTCAAAAACTATACAGCAACCCGCCTAGGTGGTATGTACATGTGTGCAAAATTTCAGGTCAATCAGAGAAACGGTGCGACCTGTATCGAAGCAGTAACAGAGAAGAAAAAAACAGACATTCGAGCCATAAGAGTCAAGTGGAGACGCTCGCTACGCTCGCTCAATAACTCCCATTTCGGTATCCACGAAAGTGGTTTACACATTTTTCGGAGTTTTTAACTATAAAATTAAACCTCTGCCATTTAATATTTAATACAATCGAGTAGTTAAAAAATCCATCCCGACCGGGGCTATTTATTCAAGCGTAAAAATTTGCACTAAGTTAAGACCAGCTTACTCCTAATATTAACTCAATTTTTGGCAACATGCGGTCGCATTTGGATTCAACCAAGGTGATTTGACACTCCGACCAGTGAATGCAAGAAGATTAGTCGACTTTGGTCCAAAGAGCTTAAAATAATTGCGCTTCTGCTACACAAAGCTTTTAATCTCTTTGTATGTTTCCTACAACAATATAGATGGCACTGACCATGGCACTGACCTAAGCCAACCGCGTATTGTTTTGTTTCCATGACAGTGACACCGTAACATCTCCTGTCAAAATAATGTCAAAAATATTTTTAAGATTAAGCCGCGTTCCCACAAATTGGTTTAGTTATAAGGGGATAGGAAATACGTGTTAAATTGTTTACGTTTTTGTCCTAAGAAATTGTTATAACAAAACCATAATTCTTATGTGGACCAATAAACGTTTTTGTTATTTATCGAGACCAATGAAAAGGGTAACTTCATTATGACGGGCCCCACAAAAACTTACAACCAATTAGGAATCGGATTTTTTGTAACAGTGCTGCTGGCAATTGATTCCATTCTACAATTGTTCTTTTAAAAGCCATTTCCCAAAACATCCTTCTTTTTTAGTTTACATTTCAATTCAGGTCATGACGTCTGCCTTCAAAGGGTACTTTGTATTTTCACTCCCTCCTTTTTTTTACATCTTTTTTCGTTTTGATTACCATAAGTCTTTAAGGTCTTGCCCATTTAGCTAAAATTTTGGGAAAATAGGAAGAATGTTTAATTATTCACCCTGCAAAATTTCATAACGATGGGTACATTTTTTTTTTTTTTTTTTTTATTTTTTTTTTTTTTTTTATAACCAAGATGGTTTTTGTTCAAAAACTATACAGCAACCCGCCTGGGGTGGTATGTAATGTGTGCAAAATTTCAGGCAATCAGAGAAAGGGTTCGCCCGTATCGAAGCAGTAACAAGAAAAAAAAAACAGACATTCGGATAAAGTAAGGGGAGACGCTCGCTCGCTCGCTAAATAACCCCCTTTTCGGTTCACGAAAGTGGTTACACTTTTTTCGGAGTTTTTTAAATAAAAATTAAACCTCTGGCCCTTTAATTTTAAATACAATCGAGTAGTTTTAAAAAAAACCATCCCGACCGGGGCTATTTATTCAAGCGTAAAATTTTCACTATTAAGACCCTTACTCCCAATATTAAAATCAATTTTTTGGGAAAATGCGGTCGCATTTGGGTTCAAACCCAAGGGATTTGACACTCCCACCGTGATCAAAAAGATTAGTCGACTTTTTTCCAAAGACTTAAAATAATGCGTTCTGCTACACAAAGCTTTTAAACTCTTTGTAGTTTTCCTACAACAAAATAGATGGCCTGACCTGGCCTGACCTAAGCCAACCGCGATTGTTTTTTTCCTGACAGTGACCATACAGTGACACCGTAACATCCCCCGCAAAAAAATGCAAAAATATTTTTAAAATTAGGCCGCTTCCCACAAATTGGTTTAGTTATAAGGGGGTGGGGAAAAACGTGTTTAAATTGTTTACGTTTTTGTCCCAAAAATTTTTATAACAAAACCATAAATTTTTATGATGGACCAATCGCTTTTGTTATTTTTACCACCAATGAAAAGGAGAACTTCATTTGACAGGCCACTGAAACATTACAACCAATTGGAATCGATTTTTTGTTCCATAACAACCCAAAAACAATTTCTTAAGAAAAACCCAAAATTATAAAATTGTGACAGGGAAAAATTCCTTAGGGGAATTCTCATAACTTGTGTGGTAGGCCTATGTGTTTAATTGAATATTTTATTCAAATATAGTCTTGGAAACTGCTATGCAACAGTTCTGCGGCAGACTGATGGAAGTAGGCCTGTTTCAACAGCCTACAATCAAAACGTTAACTGTAGCCGGCTAAGCTCGATCAGAAAAATACCGGTAAGGATGATCGAACGAGCACGTATTGACTATTCTCCATAAATAGAGTATCTCAAATTAGTAGAGGTGTTCGACTAACATAAGCAGAAGTCCACGAATAAGGAAAAACAGTAAGTTTAGATTTGGCTCTACGGTACCTTTGATTAACACTAGTGTAGGCCTATGTAAGCCTGTGGTGGCAGTTCGATGGGCTACGGCACGAGTGACTTATCCGAAACGTCTCTACATTCGTTCGTCTTTATTCAATAGGTGACCGTCTGGCCTTGCGTACTCTCCGAGACTTTGAGACTCTCTGAGATTCTCCGAGGCTTTCCGAGGCTGACGCGAGCCGAGATGAACAGGGGAAGAGGGAAGGGGAGGGAGAGGAGAGTCAGGCAGAGCGACACGGTGTCCCCTATGATGGGGACATTTCAATCTTTTTAGGTACCCCGTCTGGGCCCGGGGTAAATTGGCCCCGAAATTCCACAACGGCACTCGTAAATCCAAGGAGGCATTCGGTGGTGGATGGAGATACCGAACTGAGCGGTAACAGACAGCCTAGTACCCGGGAAACCGAAGATCCATTAAAGTATAGACCCAGATTATTTGTTAAGACAGTGTCAAGAAGGCCTACTAACACCTTAGAAAAGGCAACTATCCCAGGACCTATGGACTCGTACTTACTACGATTGCTCCGTGGCCATTAAGCTAGCCGACACTCACTGTATAACACTTTATCGTAGACCGAAAGTTGGCTGAAGAAAATAAGTACTTTACCCGATCGCGATAACAAATCATATTTGGTTGGTTATCGTCACTCGTCGATTGCGTCGGGGCCTACAGGGTTGGCTTGGTCGCTTCGATTTACTGTCCCCCACTATAAATCAGTTATATACCTGAGTGGGTAGACTCTAATTAGTATAAATACAATTTTATTTATATATTTTTTATTTATTTTTATTTAACTCACTGTATAAAACACGTTCAATTCAAATTTTAATTTAATGCGTTTTTTTCTTAGCAAGCAAAGCATTGCTCACTTAAAAATACATAGTTCATGTACAAGTCTTGAAACACGCTTTAACTAATTCTAAATCTACTTACAAAATACCTGATATTTTGCATATTTAATTCTATTCTTTTATCATCGTTTATCGTAGGCCTTACGTGGCTGAAGAAAACGGGTACTTTACCCGATCGCGATAACAAATCACATCCAACTAACTGTATGAAAAACTTTATCGTAGGCCTAAATTAGGATGAAGAAAACGGGTAGGCCTACTTTAAGCGATCACGATAACAAATCACATAAAACTCACTATGCCTATATAAAACACTTTTTTGTCCCCGTCTGGGCCCGGGATAGAAAGAGGGCTGCGGCTGTTGCGGTCCCGGTACGTGCGATCGACACTTACCGCCCTGCTCTACCTGGTCATATTGTTGATCTCATTCGTCAGAAAAGGAGAATTTATAATGCCTTTAAGGTTGCTCGTGATCCTGACCTCAAAACAGAGTGGAACCGATTGAATGCTCTTGTTTGCCGCAGCATTGTTCAGTTCCGCGAGCTTCAGTGGACGG
This sequence comes from Sweltsa coloradensis, assembly GCA_024449915.1. Taxonomy (NCBI): domain Eukaryota; kingdom Metazoa; phylum Arthropoda; class Insecta; order Plecoptera; family Chloroperlidae; genus Sweltsa; species Sweltsa coloradensis. The sequence continues at coordinate 156,339 of JAMZAV010002937.1, forward strand.
TCGTTTTCGAGTCGCTGGACTACAAGGACGGTTCCTCTTTTTGGCGCACCTTCTAGCGTATCACGGGCAAGTCCACTCGCGCCAACGGACCCCTCATTGTCAATGACCGAGTGTGTGCGTCGTCTTCCGACAAAGCGCAGGAGTTTGCGTCTTCTCTTGAGGGAGTTTATCAGTTTCCCGGGACGCACTTTTTGATGACGTCTTCAGAGAGAGGGTCGAACTGTCTCTAGCACACCACGAACCGTCCTTCGCTTCTCATGACATCATCCCAGATGAAGAAGTTCTCCACCCCGACCTCGTCCGGGAAAATCAGCGCGGAGGAAGTTCTATCTGCTATACAACACGGACGGAGCTCATCGCCAGGTGCGGGATGGTATCACCAGACTGATGCTTCGCCAGGTCCCTGGCCAAGTTCGTCTCTCACCTCGCTACTCTCTTCTCTGGGTGCCTCCGTTTGGGCTACTTCCCTCCCAGTTTAAAATCTGCTGTCATCGTCATGATTCCAAAGAAAGGACAGCCACCAACGAATCTCGCTAGTCCCCGGCCTATTAGTCTCTTGAACGTTGTGGCAAAGGGTTCGTGAGAAAGTGATTCACTCCGGCTGGTTGCTTTTGCTGACCGCCTCCACATCATCCCCGAGTCACAGTCCGGCTTCGAACAGGTCGCTGCACGACAGACCCCCTCATCAAGCTGGTGACGGGGGTTTCAGGGGCGCTAAACGATGGCCAGTGTGGGGCTAGCTATTTTTCTGGACATATCCGCGCCTTTGACAAGGTTTGGCATGACGGGCCCCTGTTACAAGCTGCTGCAACTAAGAGTCCCTTTTGTAATGGTGGGGCTTCATCCGAGCTTTTCTCACGGGACGTCTCGCTTGTGTGGTGTTAACGATCAAAAAAACCCGCTCGTTTACCCCTCTTTCTGGCGTGCCTCAAGGGTTTCCCGCCTCTCTCCTCTTCTCTACCTGATCTACTGCCACGATATTCCTCCTCCTTTTCCCGTTACCTTGCCTTAGCCCTCTATGCAGACGACACGGCCTACTGGTGCAAAGGGCGCACAGCGAGAGAAGTCTTTGCCGTCTACAAGCGCCAAATTAAAGCTCTGGAAGCTTGGATGCGTCGTTTGGCGTGTATTGCCGAACGCCTTAAAGACACAGCTTATCCTTTTTCACCACCGGCCAAAAGCGAAAATGTCTCAACGACCACTCCGCAGTCCATCTCACTTTGGGCGCTACGGTGTACCTAGTCGGTCTGCCAAGTACCTTGGAGTAACCTTTACAGAAATTCTGAACTGGGGTTTCTCATTGCGTGACGTCATCAACCGTGCGCGGTCGAGACTAAATTTACTCGTGATGCTTCGTGGACGACTTTCTGGATGCAGTTTCCGTACTCTACGGCAACACTTATAAAACTTTCATCCGTCCCCTTTTGAATACGCGGCCCGGCGCTGACACCCGTCTTTTGGAGGATGTCTCCAGCAATACTTTCTCGCTGGAGCGAAGAATCCTTCGCCGCATCGCGCGGCTTCCTCCGATGACGCGGAATGAAGACGTGTATGCCCAAAACCGGCGTCGGTGGTATCAGCGCTCGACTCGACACCCTCGCAGGGGCTTACGTGCAACGTCTTCACGCAGGCGGCAGGAATGAGCTTCACGACCTCGTTTCGCGTCCTCGAGTCTTCAGACCTCTACCGCGATTCAAGTACCCTTATCCGCCTTTTGCCTTTCAATTTGTCTAACTTTATAAATGTCATGTTCTCTTGTTGTTTTTCATGTAATGTTTAATTTGTAACTCTGTTATCACTGTGTCAGGCTACAGAGGGCACACTTGCCCTGCATTAGCCTTCCTGCCCTATGGGCAGGTAAAATACAATAAATTAATTATTATTGGTCCAGAGCATGGCTCTGCTAATCCGTAAAAGTCGATTCAAGAGAAAAAGTCCACCTCGCAAACATCAGCTGGTAATAAGGGTAGTATTTTACTCCCCGAAACTAGAGGCGAGCTCTGTCAATCGTCGTCGGGGACCTTGCCCCCTTCCCTTGACAACCCTCGACGACGATGACGACAATGACACCACGAACGATGACGAAGACAATGACGACCGCGACGTGAGAACCCCCTTTCCTCCCCTTACCCGTGGCTGGTTTTGACCAGCATGGGCCCCCCCCCCCCCCCCCCAAGGTTAGAGTTGTGCATTATGACCTAACGCTTGACGCGTCCTTAATCCAAATAAACCACAAAAATACTTTTTTTGTGTGGCTCATTGGTCTTGTGGTTAGCGTATCTGCTTCCAATGCAGAAGAACCAGGGATCGATCCCGGCTAAAATCAGAAGTTTTTTATCTTCTGAATTGGAATAAACTCCATCCGTTCTTGTCTAAGGAGCTTGTAAACGGTGGCATTTGAGCCGTCCTAGCAACGAGGCATGTAATAAAATTTAAGTTGTTCTGAATCGGCCTTGTTGCTTCTGGCGCTGATCCACGGATGTTCGCACTGTCCATCCCATTGTTTGTTATATTTCCCCCCAAAAAATGTCGATCTTTGGTTGGCTTCGCTCACTCGTCAATTGCGTAGGGGCCTACAGGGTTGGCTTGGTCGCTTTGGTTTGCTGTCCCCCACTGAAAAAGAGCTATGTGACTGAGTGGGTAGACTCTTAACATACGGATTTTTTTTTTCGTAGGCCTCAATCGGTTGAATAACGGGTACATACTTGATCGCGATAACGAACCACATACAACTCACGGTATTAAACTTCTTTATCGAAGACACAACTCGGCCGAAGGAAACGGGTACTTTTCCCGATAGCGATAAAAAATCACATTTAACATATAAAATAACACTTTCATCGCGGGGGGTGGGGGACATGAAAGGAGCCTTCACGAAGATTGTTAGAATATGGAAATGATTCAATCGGGCGTCCCCTGGAAACGACAAAAATGTCGGCTAATCCTTTCAAAACGGGAGTAAAGAGAAACCCGACAATGGAAACGGATCAACGTTTATCAAGAACAAAACTTGTGACAATCTCAATTAACATTGAGGGCCTATCTAGTCATAAGGAAATTTTAGTATCGGACATATGCAAGAAATACAACTGGGATATTTTGCTGGCCGAAGAAAGTCCCAGAGGACCAACAAGAATCGGACCATTGATGGTAGGAATGAAGTTCTTCTTGGAAATTCAAATGCCTCATGACAAGTAATATAAAAGTGCAATATTTTCCAGATCGCGATTCACATTGAACTCACTTTAAACACGTTGCCGCCGTTGGTCGTAGGCCAAATTCGGGTGAAGAGCAGGTACTTTACCGGATCGCGATAACAAATCACATACAACTCGCTGTATGAGACCCTTTTATCGTGGACTTAACTAGACTGTAGAAAACAGGTACTTTACCCGATCACGATAACAAATCTCACTGTATGAAACACTTTTTTATTGTGTGGGTAGTTGGTCTTGTGGTTAGCGTATCTGCTTCCAATGCAGAAGATCCAGGGTTCGATCCTGGCTAAATTCAGAAGTATTTTTTTCTGATTTGGAATAAGGGCCTAATTCCATCAGTTCTTTTCTAAGGATTTTGTAAACAGTGACTTTGAAGCCGTTCTATCAACGAGGCACATAATAAATTTAGTGTATGATCGGCCTTGTTGATTCAGCTTGATTCACGGATGTTCGCGTCCATACATTTATTGTTATATTTTCTAATAAAAAATATCGATCTTCGGTTGGTTTCCCCAGCGGGGAGTCGGTAAATT
>JAMZAV010002938.1:0-71937 GCA_024449915.1 Sweltsa coloradensis
AATTATTCATCAGTATACTCATCGAGACAATACCGTCACTGAAACTTCTTGGGTTTAACAGTCCATACCTTGATTATTTTACGTAATGAAACAGATATACATTACAATCACATTTTCTCGAAAAATATACCGTTGGAGTATAACCGAAAAATGTGTTTTTACAACGGAGGTTTTCAAATCAGTAAGTAAATATTTCATTATACAAGTTATATTTTACACATATGCATTGGAAGATGAAAACTAAACGTATTTTAATAAAAATTGAAGTCACCATTATTTTTTTAAATTGCCACATATTTGGCCAACCTGACAGTGCATAATTTAAATTAGTTTGGCATTTTTATCGAATATAGATTATATAATATACACGCAAAAAGCGTTAATAACACGTCTAGTTGCATGCGGCACTTAATTAATATGCTCATAAATCTATGTATGTGTATTATCAACTATACAATAACCATACAATAACGATACTTAATGTTTTGGAAAATTCATATCACATCGTATAACTTACAAGCAAGAACCTTATGTTAGGAGCAATACAAAATCCGCGCGCCAGACGATGTTTTCAGACCAGCTACTACTCACAGTTTTGTCGAGGAAACGGAGGTGTCGATGAAACGGCGGTGCCGGGCTTCTCAAAGTTGTCGATGAAACGGTGGTCACGAACATTTCAAATATTAAATGAATTTGTCGATGAAACGGCGGTGTCGATGAAACGAAGTGTCGATGAAACGGCGCGCCCCCGAAAAAATCATTACAATAGGATAAAGCATAGGTATAAGCCAAGAAATTTAAAAAATCGAAAAAAGTCATAAAATTACGATTTTCGTAAAAAATAGTTTTTTGATAACGACCAAATTTCACATGAATATATCAATTCATTAAATTACAATCGGACAAAGCATGTAGGTGTTGTAAGTCAAAGAAATTTTTAAAAAATCGAAAAAAATCGTAAAATTGCGATTTTCATGAGAAATAATTTTCCGATTGTGCTAAAAAACGTGGCAGTTCTAAGTTCAGAGATTTCGAAGACCTCCATAAAATTTCATCGCAATCGGAGTATCGGTTTAGCCGGAATCGTGTTAACAAACAGACAAAAATACATTTTAAAAAAAAAAAAAAACATTCCGGATTTTTTTCTCCAGTGTAGTGAAATGGAATCTTCGCTTCACTCGATACGCTCATCCAATGAATTAATTTAACTAGGAAAACGCTTAAGTCCCGCCGCGTTGTTGGATGAGCGTAATTGGTGCATTGACCTGCCATGTGTTATGCAGATTTTCTGTTGTTTTGTGAAAAAATTATTACTAAGTCGATTTTTTTTAAATTAAATTAAATAAAATAAAAAATTAACTTTATTCTTTTATTTTTTCTTAATCGTAATTTTAAAAAAAGAAAAAAATCGTAAAATTGCTATTTTCATAACAAATAATTATTCGATTGCGCTCAAATTTTACACGAATATAATAATTCATAAAATTAAGGTTTTGTAAAAAAAATCATTACAATAGGATAAAGCATGTAGGTGTTATAAGTGAAAGAATTGTTTTAAAACTAGGAAAACGCTAAAGTCCCGCCGCGTTGATGGATGAGCGTTTTTGTAAGTTTTTAGTTTGCGTGGGACCACTTTTTCTTTGCAAGTGCTTTGTGAATGCATTGTAGGTGATTGTTGTCGAGTTTCAAATGTTACTTGTTAATGGTTATTATAAACCTAAAAAAAACTCATATCAAAACCTTTATTCTATGAATTCTGGCTCACTTTTTCAACTTTTTCATTCTAAAGGTACTACATCACCATAACCTTAATGTTAATGTGAAATATGAATGTTGTAGCCCCACCCGTTTGGTCAGAATCATCCCAAATGTCACGAAAATATCGCATTAAAAATCGAAAAAAATCGTAAAAGTACGTTTATTTTATGGGTTCTGGTTACCTTTTTCAACTTTTTTTTCACAAGGTACTTCATCACCATAACCTTAATGTCCATGTAAAATATGAACTTTGTAGCCCCACCCGTTTGGTCAGAATCGGCCCAAATGTCACGAAAATATCGCACTAAAAATCGAAAAAAATCGTAAAAGTGCGATATTCATGAGAAATATTTCTCCGATTGAACCCAAAAACGTGGCACGTCTAAGTTCAGAGATTTCGAAGGTCCTGTCAAATTTTCATCAAGATCGCTTATGCCGTTTGCCCGGAATCGTGCGAACAAACAGACAAAAAAACAAACAAAAAAAAAAAAAAAAAAAAACACACAAAAAAACATTGGAGCTAAATTTTTGGGGGTCAGTGAAATTGAAGTCTTCGCTTCGCTCGCTACGCTCGCTACGCTCATCCAAAAAAGAAAAAAAACGTAAAATTTTGATTTTCATGAGAAATAATTTTTCGATTGTTCTCAAATTTCACACGAATATCTTAATTCATAAAATTAAGGTTCTGTAAAAAAAATCATTTAAATCGAATCAAGCATGTAGATGTTATAAGTCGAAGAAATTTTTTAAAAATCGAAAAAAATCGTAAATTTGCGATTTTCATTAGAAATAATTTTTCGATTGCGCTCAAAAACGTGGCAGTTCTAAGTTCAGAGATTTCGAAGGCCCCCATAAAATTTCATCGCAATTGGAGTATTGGTTTAGCCGGAATCGTGTTAACAAACAGCCAAAAATACAGAAAGAAGAAAAAAAAAAAAACATTCCGGATTTTTTTCTCCAGTGTCGTGAAATGGAATCTTCGCTTCGCTCGCTACGCTCGCTACGCTCATCCAATTAGTTAATTGATTTAATCACCATTTGTTGAGTAAAATTAACACAGCCCAACTGTGAACCATTTGAAAGCTTATTTTACGGGAAAATAAATTTGTGAGAAAAATAGTGATAAATTAAACATTAAATTGTGTGTATTTAATTAATTTATACTTAAACCCAATCGATTGTCACATAACATTCTTATACATACATAGGCCTACACACTAATAACCACAAGCCATTCATAAATTGACTTCTAGACTTTCCAGCATTCTTATTATGTTAAAAGTTGTATAAATTAATTAAATACAATGTTTTTCTTTTTTTCCGTTTGTATTTTTGTGTGTTTGTTAACACGATTCCGGCTAAACTAATACTCCAATTGCGATGAAATTTTCTAGAGGCCTTCGAAATCTCTGAACTTAGAACTGCCGCGTTTTTGAGCGCAATCAAAAAATTATTTCGCAAAAAAAATCGCAATTCTACAATTTTTTTCCATTTTTTAAAAAATTCTTCGACTTATAACACCTACATGCTTTATTTGATTGTAATGATTTTTTCACAGAACCTTAATTTTATGAATGAATATATTCGTGTGAAATTTGAGCTCAATCGAAAAATTATTTCTTATGAAAATCGCAATTTTACGATTTTTAAAAAAAAAACATTCTTCTTCTTCGACACCTACATGCTTTATCCGATTGTAATGATATTTTCACAGAACCTTACTTTTATAAATTTATATATTTGTGTGAAATTTGAGAGCAATCGAAAAATAATTTCTCATGAAAATCACAATTTTACGCTTTTTTTTCGTTTACAAAAACATACGCTCATCCAACAACGTGTCTGAAAAAGCGTTTGCAAAGCTTCCTAGTAGGTACATCATGAATACATTACTCAGTAATGCCTGAAACACTGTTGTCATCTAGAGCATGATCTAGAGGTTGAAGAATGTAGATCTATGGTCACACCATGGAGTTTAAATAGTACTGTCGTGTCACACGACTAGTTGAAAAACTTTGCGGAACACATTTTTTGGATGAGCGTAGCGAAAATTCCATTTCACTACACTAGAGAAAAAAATCCGGAATGTTTTTTTGTTTTTTTTTTGTTTTTTTTTTGTTTTTTTGTATTTTTGCGTGTTTGTTAACATGATTCCGGCTAAACCGATACTCCAATTGCGATAAAATTTTCTGGAGGCCTTCGAAATCTCTGAACTTAGAACTGCCACGTTTTTGAGCGCAATCTAAAAATTATGAAAATCGCAATTTTACGATTTTTTTCGTTAAAAAAAATTCTTCGACTTGTAACACCTACTGTTTTTTTCACAGAACATTAATTTATGAATTAATTTATTCGTGTGAAATTTGAGCGCAATCGAAAAATGATTTCTCTTGAAAATCGCAATTTTACGCTTTTTGTTTTTTTAAAACATTCTTTGACTTTTCCACCTACATGCAGCTTTGTCAGATTGTTATTATTTTTTCACAGAACAACAGAAAATCTGTACAACACAATCTGGCAGCTCAATGCACCAATAATTACGCTCATCCAACAACGCCCTGAAAAAGCGTTTACCGCCTCTTCACACAGCCTGGCCAAATCGCAAAATGAAACTTAACAGGCGCTCAAGCCTAAACAAGAAGAACACCCAAACTGTCGGCATTATTTTGGTTAGAACACAAAGGCAGAGGGCAAACTTTTCCCTCGGTTTTCTCAAATATATTGTATTCGAGTGGTTATGTATGTTGCGAATAGTATTTTTAAATGCTACAGCAGATTGTCCAGGTTGAATTTGGTAAGCACTAAGCAACCCTAAGCCAAACAGGGAGTCCTTGCCCATTCCTCTACCCTACACCATCGTAAGTGAGGTTAGGTTGTGAAATGCCCTATAGGGCCTAGCCTTAGGCATAGTCATAATAGAAATAAGAAGTTAACAGGCCTCTTAGCTTAGACCCTACACTAGATCAAGTAAGCCTGAAGTAGAATTTGGGGAACTTCTTCGGTTCATGGGTTTGAAAAAACAACTTGTTTTTGACGTGAAAAAACTACAAAACCTTAAAAAAACGTTTCTATTATAAATATGAAGTACTTTCAGCCGAAAAGGAGTTTTGCCAAAAATAGCAACGTAGGCCTATAATAATACCTAGTTTTACGCAATACTAAAAAGCATGAAAAAACAAGTTGTTGTTTTTTGGGGCCCAAGAGCCAAAGAAGTTCCGAATTTGATCTAGCTTAGGCCTAGTAAAGTAAGGTGTGAATTTTCTCCTCCCATTAGCATAGCCCTACAGTTAGTAGGGCCTATTTAATAAACCAGGTACGGCCTAGGTGTATAGGTCGACACATTTTAATAACCCTTGGTAGGTGCCTAGGCCTATGCTCAGTGTTGTAAAGTAGCCTAGACCCTAGCGTGCAGAGAGTAGGCTAAGGACGTGTCTGATTGCTTGAAAACGTGGCTTATTCTTATTCTCATTCTCAATATGACGTAAGAAGCAATGTACTAAGGGTCCCAATCGAGACTGAGAACGAGAATGAAACCTAGTATGAAATAACCACACTCGTTCTCATTCTTATTCCGACCGAGACTGAGAATGAGAATAACAAAGAGACTGAGACTGAGAACATAGTTCAGACACGTCCAAAGTCTAGCCTTAGCACACTACTGGTAAGCCTAGATCTTGCATAGGCCTACTACTTTTCTTGTGGCCTAGGTAGGGGCCTAAGTGGTGTGCCGTTACTTTTTCCGTAGGCGAAGCAACTTTAATGCCCAAAGGTATTTTGTCCAACATAGCTAGGCCGTCTGTGGGGGCAATTTCCCCCCAATATACTTAGCCCCAGGGATTTTTTTTCCAAATCGTCAATTTTCAATAATACTATATGCCTTTTAGGGTGTAGTATTGAATTTGTGCAGGCCTACAGATTACAATACACAAATATAAAACATATTTGTCACATTTTAAGAGCCCACTCGGGATAATAATAGTACAATGTCTATGATTAAGGTACAATGACGTAATGTGAAGTTATAAAGATGCCTATGAAGATTGTATAGAGAATTGCATTATATACATGAAATTGAATATATCATAGGCCATATTGTGAAACTGAAATGTATTGTGAAATGTATTGTAAAAATAGCAATTTGCTGAATAAAAAGTGATATTACTACTACTACTACTACTACTACTACTACTACTACTACTACTACTACTACTACTACTACTACTACTACTACTACTACTACTACTACTACTACTACTACTACTACTACTACTACTAATATATTCGTCAAAAAGATGAACAATCCGTGTTGGTGTTGTGAACGCCTGCTTTCGTGGGCAGCACCAACGAGGCACTGTCCTTTGGGTGCACTCAGGCATGCAACTTTCAATGTTGCTTCCATTCGGTATTAGTCGGAAATACTAAAGTCGTCTTCAACCAGTGGCATAACTATAACTTACCCCAAATTTGGTCAGAGGGGAGTGAGGGGGGGGAATTTTTTTTATTTCATGAGGAATTTATTGAGATATTAGGCTATATTCATAAATTGATATATGTTTTTCTTATTTTGCCCTTTTTTCATACATCTTTTATAGACCTAAGGTTTTGGTCATAAAAAACGTGTCATCCAATCACATTCTTAGAATCGAAAAAAAAATCCGAAGCCGTGCGACCCGGACCCGCATCAACTGGGGGCTCCCCACAGACTGCCCATTGTTTCCAATCAAGTATACTTTATTCAGGAAAGAGTGTGTCCACATACCCATATATATTATTTTGGGATAACACGGAACACCGCTGACTGTACCCACATTGACATACCCCTTCACTAGTTGTGCTGACCATATAGATATTTGGAGGTTACAAAAATATTCGCCCCCCCCCCCCCCCCCCCCGAAAAACAAGGGCTAGTTATGCCACTGTCTTCAACCGATCTATGGTGCGAAAGCGGGAGCCGGGGAGGGGGTGCATAAGAACTCGGGCCACCAAGTTGGCGGAAAACAGCATAACCTCCTTATCATCCCCTGCCTCCATCTTTACCTTGTTGTGGATGACATACATCACTTTTATGAATTACAATGATGACAATGTACTTGAAACACTTGACATTTTTTATTTTTTTATTCTTTTAAAATAGGTTGTTGCAGTAAATATTCAACATTTTGTTAAGAAACACTGTGTTGCTGCATTACATTCCGGAGTACGACAAAACCCAGTGATCATGAAAATTGACTCACCCGAGTTCAAGGCAATTCTCACCCCTGAAGTAGCAACATTAGCATCACTTTTCAAGAATTATGGGTATGAAATAAGGATTGCTGGTGGTGCTGTTAGGTAAGTTCTGTACCTCCTACACTACGTACCGGTATATAGCATAGATATGAATATGTATGAATGAATTAGCCTTGTTGATTCTGGCGCGTAGGTGGAATTGTGTCAATCTCGATTGATCCGTAATTCCTACTCAAATATACACTACAGGATTGGCTTGGACTGCTTTAAATTTAATGTTGCCCACTGAAAATCTCAAATCAGTTAGGGTATATGTGGCTGAGTGGTGTACTTTAAATACAAATGTATTTGTTTATATAGGCCTATAGGCATAGGCTATGCAAAGGTACTATTTGACCATCATTATGCTCAGCCTTTATTAGAGATAAGACTCATGTTCCTTCTGAACTATGTCTTTTAGTTTTAATAGGCTTTATATGTATGTACGTATGTATTTATTTGTTGGCTCAGTTAGCCATTTTTTACATTCATGAACATTTATGACACTTCAATTACATTCACAATATTTTTTACAAAACTAATTGGTTCATCATCATTATCTGTTGCCACGTCCAACTCTGCGTTGGGTCGGCATTGAAGACAGGCCTCTCCATCTTCTTCTGTCCTGCCACCACTCCTCTTCTTCCACCACATTCCACTCTCCTCCCCGCTGTTCTACATCTTTTCTTACACTATTCTGCCATTGTTGTCGTGGTCTGCCCCTTGGTCTCCTACCTGGAATTTCCAATTCCATCATCCTTCTCGGTAATCTTGATCTTTCCATTCTCTTGACATGTCCGAACCACTTTAATCTTCTCTCTCCAATTCGCTCCATTAAAGTCCTCACGCCTACTGATCTCGGATATCCTCATTCCGTATTCGGTCCCATCTAGTCTTACCTACAATGCTTCTCAAAAACTTCATATCTACAGCCTGCACAAGACTCTCTTCCACTGCTGTCATATTTCAAGTCTCTGCTGCATATGTCAGTATTGGAACAAAGTAGGTCTGGTAGATGGTAACCTTGCACTTCTTTGGTACTTCTCTGTTCCATATGAGATCTCGGATAGATTGGAATAACCCAACAGCTTGCTGTGTCCTTCTTCCTATCTCTGGTTGAATACAATACATTTCACTACAATTTTTAACTACTAGGCCTACTATCATCTATTCTATTTTTTATCCATTTAGGCCTAGTACATTTGGCCTTGAAAATGCCTCGACTTTTTATTTCCTTTATTTCCGTTGGTAGCTTGTCAAACTCCTTAAAGGTGCGTTTACAGTATCGCGTTTGGTGCGCCGCGACTTGAGCGCAGCCAATCAGAGAACTGGGTTGTCAAAACAAACAGCCACTGTCGCGGCAACCCAGTTCTCTGATTGGCTGCGCTCAAGTCGCGGCGCACCAAACGCGAGACAGTAAACGCACCTTAACACCATTGATAAAAATAGAGCTTGCATTATTAAAATACCATGTAGATCAAACCTCAAAGGTACCTACCCAACTTATATGCTATCTATTGTTTATCGCCATCGGCTAACCTAAATTAAATTGAAACGTAGATCAATAGAACGTTGAAGCAACTATTTATTTGTTGGCACATGAGTGCCCAAACAGATGGCAAATAAACGTCATTATCAATTCCTTTTGAATGGGCACATCCAGGGGTCGAAATTAACATTTTTGGCCACCAGCCCTTCGGGCTAGTGGCAACTATAGTCCTCTAGCCCAAGAGCATTTTTACTAGCCCGCAATCAAATCGGTTTTATTGATGTAAAACGATCATACGTTATTATCAAATATTGCCTCTTCAACAAGATTGTTAACTTAAACATGCACATAGGCCTATGATAAATAGTGTTACGTTCATGTGTGATCGGAAGATAATTTGTGAACATGATTCTGTGAGTAATCATTCGAGTCAACTTTCATTTTAAGACTGATCCCTCTTTATTCCTACGCTTTCATATTCAGTCTGCGCTCTACACTGCCTTCTAGGTATTTATGACAACATTCAACGTTGATGGTCCCCTGTCTGGGCCCAGGTTAGAATTTGACTCAAGGGTATTCCTCTGCCAATTTTCAAGGCAATTATTAGGTGTGATACATGATTTCCCAGGTAATACGGGACATCTGGCAACCCTAAAGACAATAAAAGCAGGAAAGTTCAACTTGCAAACATTCACTATACAATATACATGATGTAGAGCCTACATCAATTGTGGGGGAGTATTTAAAAAAAAAAAACAGACAAAATTAGAGTTAAGCTCTGGCAGTCATCGTTGGGTAACCTTCCCTTTGAAAACCTTCCCAACAACGATTATGATACCAACGCTGACACACAACATATGACCCCCAAAACTCCTCCCTGCTTGTGGCTGGATCTGTCCTCCACACATCTCCTTCTAGGTAGAGTGGCACATTGTGGCCTAACGGTTGACACGCCTGTAAACCAAAACCAGCATTGAGTTTCTTTCTGTGTTTTTCTAGAGTTTGCCTAGCCAAAAACTAAGTGACATTTCAAAATTCATATTCTCTTTTAAAAAATGCTTGGCTGTACCGGTAGGCCAAAAAATTATAATGACTAACCTATTGGATTTTCCCACTTTTTAGCTTACAGGCACACTAACTTTAAAATTTAAAAAATATAAAATAAATTTGTATAGGCCTAGTCTAACCACACATAACAATCATATACATGCAGTATCGGCACTCGCTATTGAAACGCGCAATGCGCTAAGAATGCTATCCCTGCTGTGGAGTTGAAATAAAGCCATCACGATGAAGGTAATTTAGCCTGTAGAACAATATGTTTCATTGCGGACTGCAGAGTATTCTTTCAGTACGGTAAATAAACACACAGTTTTTTAAGTCGAAACATTTTTCGGACGCTTTTCATTTGATATAATTTTGCGATTTCCCCAGGGATTTACTCATCGGTATTCAACCACACGACCTTGACTTTGCGACTACTGCCACTCCAGACCAAATGAAAGAAATATTTACAAAGGAAGATGTTCGAATGATAAACATGAAGGGAGAAAAACATGGAACCATTACTCCCAGAATAAATAACACAGAAAATTTTGAGGTAAGCTTTCGCTTTTCGTAACTTAAAAGCAACATAATTTTTTCTATATTGTGCTGACCTGTAACTAGGTCAAAAATTAGCATCTGTGAATGTTTAATGTTCAATGTTTTAAATTGAAAAATACAAATATTGTATTTATTTTATTTACTTATTTATTTATTTAATGTCTATCATATTCAGTTAAAAAACTGATGTACAAAGGAGGCCTAGAGCTTATTTGAAGTTTTGTACTGTTGGATGAATAAAGTCATGTTACAAAAATTATTCCAGAAAACAATTTTTCCTTATATTTTGGTTGTGTGTAGATAAAGGTATGTTAAAACGCAGGGATGCACACGATAATCAATATTATCGATCGATAATCAATAATAAATATTATTTCGATAATCGATAACCAAAATTCATTATCAATAATAAAAATATTAAATAATTGGTCAATGGTGACACTAACCAAAACTCTAAAGACGGAGATTATCTCACATTGTGTCATGCACTGGCTGAGCTGATCCGCTGATGGTATCACACTCGAGATTTATGTTTGGAAATGAGCTATCAGTTGATAACGGAAGCCAAACACATGACATCGAGGACAGCAAGGCAGCAAACGGAACGCGGTTGTATTATTTTGACTTACACTTGCCACACTTGAGGTTCCACTTATAGGTCGCAACAGGCTTTGTTGGTGATACCGATATTATCGATTCGATAATGACATTGATATTTTGATAATCGACAATGAAAATGTATCCATGTGCATCCCTATTAAAACGATATAGGCCTAAAGTGGCTAGGCAGTAGACATAGTAAATCTAATGTGACTTATTTTCCACTGGTATGCACTGGGATTGAAAGCCCGGCAGGTTTTCAGGCCCATAGCCTAGGCAAGGGATATTCACTAGGCCCAATAGTTCAGATTGCAGCCTTCTGGATGTATATTATAAAGGTACAAATATATACTGCTTGTTACGGCTCCACAAAATTTGGTCATAACTTTCAGTCGATAAAGAAAGTTCCCGACCCCTTAACTAACACCATCTGTGGTGCAAATCGAGAACTAAATCTGTGAAACTTCCTTCACTTAGCCTACTTAAGTTTGTTGTCATAATGCATGGAAAGTAAACAGTTGTTCAATATAAAACGTTCTAACTAAATTAAATTAAAGTATCATTATT
Organism: Sweltsa coloradensis; assembly: GCA_024449915.1. NCBI lineage: Eukaryota > Metazoa > Arthropoda > Insecta > Plecoptera > Chloroperlidae > Sweltsa > Sweltsa coloradensis. The sequence goes on from JAMZAV010002938.1 coordinate 11,288, forward strand.
ATAAATTATTTATTAAAAGCCCATAAGGCCCAATCCTAAACCGTAGATTAATCTACTTCCGTCGCCCCTTCACTAACCCTACCTAGCGGCATTGGCATGTCAATTATTTAATATAGGAAAATCGGAGCTGTGACAAGCAATCTATTTGTACCATTACATACATCCAGACGGCGATGGTTCAGATATAATTTATGCCCTAGAAATATAGCTTTTCAGGAATGGGAGCAATGCGGTGTGCAGCTGGTTTGCACAAACAGTAACAGTGGAATAGGAAAACCACTCCCTGTGCGCACCAGTGTGGCCAGTGGAAAACACCTTTAGCTTGTGAGGTTAAGTCTTGAGATGACCAAAAACTTAACAAACCTATCAACATTGTCCCAAAATAAAAAAATCAAAGATTTTATTTTATTAAAACTATTAACACTTTGGAGCCTAGATGCAAAAAAGTGTGATGCCCAGAAATCTGACTTATATTTAAAGGGGTATTCAGTAGGCCTATTCACCCACTAAACTTAAAAAAAAAAAACATTTTTAGATGCAGTCATGGCACCGGTCAGGGTATAAGCCAAGCCGCCACTGCTATGCTCTAGTATGTATGTTTATTGTATGTAGAACAAAAAATTCAGGTTAAAGCAAGCCAATTTAAGAAATTCACCAAAACATAAATTTTTGCTAATTTCAGGATCAAAATTCTTTAAAAAATCATGTAAAATCATGGTTACAAGATATAATTTTTTAAACGCTTCAAAAGTAATTTTTAAGGGTAATATCTCATTTAAAGATAATTTTAGTTGCTTATAATTTTTTGTTATTTTGTTGTCAAATATTCCTTCACAGAAATCTAAATCCAATTATAATGTTTGTTTGTCTTTGTTTCTAGATACAGGAGCCAGAGTCCTGCTTGGGCATAGGCCACTCATTGGCACCTGCCCAAGAGACTCTAAAAAGTGTTACAAAACTTTTTTACATATTTATTTATTCATATATTTTATTGTTTCTAACTCATGTGATCGCTTGTCTATTGACTGCTAGCATTTTTGTACTGGCCTAAATATATATACTACAGTAAGACCTCGTTCATCCGAGCTCCGATTAACCGAGACTCCGTGTTATCCGAGCTGGTTTCAGGCGCGCTTTGTTTTTTTAATAGGCCGAAATGTTATGTTCTCTACATCAGAATGTCATGCAGTAGGTATGCTGTTTACTACAATTACGTAAGAATTGCACACCGCGTGAGTTGTAACCTGGGGGCAGGGGTTGAGGGTAGGGTGCCAGAGAAAGTTGAGCTAGTGCTCATATTGGTCTTTGTGAGTGCTTGCCGCCGCCGTGACCTTGCTCGAAGATGGCGGACGAGAGAGAGAAGAGAGAGGTGGGGGGGAGAGAGAAGACGACATGATAGAGGCTGGCTATGATTAAGAAGAAATGGACATTGCATCGGGTGACAATGACGGTGACTATGAAAATGCAATAGCCAACACGGAAGCATTTATGAACGTGTTCCGTCGGCTACCCGGCTGTGATGCGCTCGACGACGGAGAAGTGGATGAATGAAACTTGCAATGCGACATCCAGTCAAGAGCTGACAAGCGCGAAGATAACCGTCACCCCCCTTCCCCCTAAGTCGATTGGCTTCGTGCCAAGACTCGCTGTGTTGTTTTGTTTACGTTATGACATATGAGATAAGATAACGAGACCACACATTCATTCTATCGGCAAAGCAGTCGGCGGCCGATGTCATCACTAAGATGCTGTTTATATTTGTGTTCTTTTAATGGTATTTCACAAGTTTTGCACTTCAGATATCACTTTCATGTACTGTGGCCCTGCCAGGACTAGGAGAAGTTAAACAAGAAAGTCTGGATCATCCGAGTTTTTCATTAACCGAGCATAGCTCGGTCCTATCCACCTCGGATAATCGAGTTCTTACTGTACTATAATGTTTAAAGTAAAGGCAACTGGCAAAGGCTAAATTTTCACTGGGTTTGTCTGGTTGGATTCAGGTAACAACGCTGCGTATTGATGTTTTCACTGATGGCAGGCACGCAGAAGTCGAGTTCACAAAGGATTGGAAACTGGATGCAAATAGAAGAGATCTCACAATTAATTCCATGTTTTTAGGTAATTATTCAAAGTTTGGTTAGGTGATCAAAAGGTTAAACTTTGCTTTTCCAAGAAATCATCAAGTGTTTTCAAGTTGTTCATTATAGTATCATATTCATAAGTATGCTTCAAAATTGTTAGCCAATTAGTACTATAATTAATATATTATTATGAAATAGTCATTTATAACACTAAATGTTCTCTCAAATCTGCATAGGGTGGGTGAGTTTAAGGCTATTCGACCGCGTTTTTCTATATTCCAAAATATGCTACCAAGTCAAAATATAGTGAATGGCTTTGAAACCTGGCTCGTTTAGAAAATCAAAAATATGTTTTTCAAAATTTTCTGATCCGGTACACGGCCAATATCGCCACCTCAAAATAATTTCAAACTTCAATTCGCCAAGGTATTCAACGTAGGGTGTTGTGTTTTTGTGACATTAATTTTCAACTGGTTTTCTATATGCTGACTGACAGAAAAAAGTTTTTTTTAAACAATTGTCTTTCCTGTGAATTGTTTCGTTTGGCGGTATTTTTTAACGATTTGTACCGCCAAACGAAAAAAAATTCATTTGTCAGTTTCTCAGTCAGTTTCTCAGTTTTAGCATTAAATTGGGATTACATATTGTTTGCTTTTGCTTTTAGATCTGATTTTGCATAACATTTTCAAATACCAACAAGAAACAGTTTATATTTTGTTCACTTCACTGAGAAATTTTTCAAGCCATTTGTTGAATACATGTTTGTTATAGCCTAGGTAATTTTAAACCATCAAAAAAGTGGTAGCCTAAGACCAAGGCGTAATTCAAAGATTAAAACATATCAAAATATTTTGTGCTTTGCAAAAATCCAGTGGCTCTAGATACACTTTTGTAATAGACTACTCTAATAGTAACAATGTTCTACACAGGATTGGATGGAACGGTATATGATTACTTCAATGGCTATGAAGACCTTCAAAAAAAGAGAATTACATTTGTCGGAGACGCAGACACTCGAATTCGTGAAGATTACCTAAGAATCCTGCGCTACTTCCGGTTTCACGGCCGTATTGCCAAGGATCCTGATCATGAACCCGACACTTTACATGCTATACAGGTAGTACTAACATCCCACTAAAATATTAAAATGTCATTACTTCAATTGCAAATGGAGAACGCAAGGATACAAGTTTCTTAAAATGGCATCACTGAGAGAAAATTGCTTGCAGTTAGAAGAAATCACAATCACAATAACACAAATGTGCAAAACAAAGACAAGCAAGAACAAACTCGCGAGGGGGTACTGATACTTGTGGTAGGAGGCCTATATTATACATACAACAGGCTGCGAATACAGTTTTACTCAAAGAAAAGGGAGAAAAAAGACTTACTGAGTCTATTGAATGGTTTACAATGAACAAACTATTGCTTAATTCTCTAAAAACTAACTTTATCCAGTTCCATTCATTCAAAAAAAGAAATCACTAAACTTCATACATTGCCTAGCAAATTCAAATGACAAATCAGTTGTAAACTCAGTTGAACAAACAAACTTTCTAGGTCTAACAATAGATAAAAACTTAACATGGCATGCTCACATTAAGATACTGATAAAAAAAACTCAGCTCTGCTTGTTTTGCAATTAAAAGCATCAAACATATAAGCAATGTATCAACTGCTAAAGTATGCTACTTTTCTCTATTTGAATCACATCTAAGATATGGGATAGAATTTTGGGGAATGTCAACTCACATTGATAAAGTTTTCATTGTACAAAAACGAGCAATTAGAGCATTATATTCCCTTGGGCAAATGGAGCATTGTAAACCTTACTTTATTGCTCTGAACATTCTTACAGTTCCATGTCTTTACATTCTTAAATCAGTCTTAAGCATTAAGAAAAACATCCAAATCCTTGCAGTTAATGCAAATGTACATACTCACAACACAAGGCAAAAACATGATCTCCATCTTAGCCAATGTTCTACAAACCTTGGCCAGAAAAACTCTGATTATATAAATAAAATTCTCTACAACCTTGTTCCAAAAGAAATCAAAGATATACCTCAATATATTAAATTTAAAAATGAGCTGACAAAATTTTTATTACAAAAAGCTTACTACAGTGTAAATGACTTTATCACATCAACTGACCTACCATAATTTTCAATCAGTTGGTTGTTAAATGTTACAATATTTGAAATTTGGAAATTAATGTTCTTATTCATTTCTCTTTATCCAAGTTAATTAACAATGTAATATTGTAAACTTGCACTGTATCATTGGCTTTTGGTAGTTAGCCTATATATTACCTAATATGAGAGACAATGTAATGAAAGATGATTATTTGTTAGTGTAGTGTATTTTGTATTATTAGTAGTGTATTTTGTTATTAGTAGATGTACTGTATGTATAGTATTTATACATATACTATTGTGTAAACTTCATTAAGTTTAATAATTGTGTACAACTAAAATGGACTACACGGTGAAAACTGTTGAAACCTGTAACTATTGTTATTTGTTGTTGTCCAAAATAAATTGAAATTGAAATACACACAATCATAGCTAGGTAGTTTAAATAATTTCTTCAATGAATTGGCCATACAGTAGTTCAAAAGTTTTACTCTGTGTGAAGCCCGTCTTTAGGAATTTGAACTTTGTTTTCGAAAAAGTGACAAAACTATTGCAGACAAAGCATGTATGACGCCTTTGGCCCATCACATATTATTAGCGATGCGAGGCGGTAAATTTACCGGTATTTATTTACCGTAAATTTACCGAGCATATGGGTAAAATGGTAAAATTTATTTTCCATCATTATGTTCTAAAGACTAATGAGAACCTACACAATAAGAATGCAGTGTAAATAAGTCAAATAACACTTTAAAATTCAATCAATAATCTGAAAAGAGCTTTTCTGAACCTCGACATACTCCAGTCTATTTCATTAGCTGAGTAGGCTCTAAATCATTCATTCGAATCTAATTAATATTTTTATTTTATTTATTTAACCATACAAAGATAATTAAATTAATACATTATTGTTTAGTTTGTACTTTGTATGGAACGGTAAATAAATATAAGGGTGAATATATGCTCTTTCAATTGATTTTCACCTTCCTCATCACAAAACCTATTTATGTCTCTATGCCAATATGCTTAATATGACGAAAATCAAAATTTTACCGATTTTACCGTTTTTCGGTAAATTACCCGAGTTTTAAATTTACGGTAAATCCACATCACTACATATTATTGAACGAGTGAGCGTAGTGAACGTAGTGATTTCCATTCGACTTAAACGGCCCTTATGGTTTTTCTGCGTGCGTGCGTGTGTTTGTGTGTGTACATTGAAAATCAGCCGAATCGCTGAACAGATTGCGCTGAAATTTTAAACGGACATCCGGTACGAGTTTATTGAGAACTGCTAACAAAAATCAGCAAGATTCATTGCGATTTAAACCTACAAGAAATAATAAACTGAAAAATAGACTTCCAATGTTTAGAAATTATTTTAACGACAATGGTTTAGATTTTGAAAAGATATTTTTTGTTTGTTATTCGCCTGGCCGTGAAATGCCGTGCCCATGCAAGGTCTGTCGAATGTTGCACGTCAAGGTACCCCCAAATTCTGCTCCGGGAGATTGAGTAAACCTTGCAATATTTTCACGTATTTCGTACTGGCTATGTTTACTATAGTAGGCCCTATTGCCACCGATGATGGACTACACTGCGTTATATGCATTTCAAAACATGTTTAATTATTTTTGAAATACAATCTAGAAATTACAAAATCTTGCCCGACCAGGGGATTGAACCCACTTCTTTCACATTTCGGCTACAAGGGCGCCTTAGCCAACTAGACTAGGGAAACCCCAAAGTCGTAGTTAGACGAGTGAGCGAGTCATGTGGTGCATACCCGGGAACATTTGCATTTAAGTTTGATAATTATATTCGTATAAATAATAGTTTTTTAAAGTTTAGTTGGCATACGGGGACGGGCGCGTCAACTGTAAGGTCATAATGCGCCTCTCTAGCCTATGATAGGCTAGGTAGGCCTAAGGTAGGGGGAAGAGAAGTAATGTAATCGGGTACTCAACACATGGCTCACTCACTCGTTTAACAACGACTTTGGCGTTTCCCTAGTTATGTACTATTTTCTTGTGGTGGACACCAATACGTAAGCAGTAGCACCAATGTCACAAATTAATTGTCCTTGTTTGTAAGTCAGTTTTTATAACAATAGGATAGTTGTTATGTAAATAAATAATTATATGAATGAAGATCTACTATGAAACACCTGTAGGCAGGTCAGCTCCCTGAAGGTGACTGACCTCGTGTGACCTTACAACAAGCAAACTAGTAATTCCAATGTTTCTATCTTCTTAGAAAAATGTGGAGGGTCTAGACAGGATATCAGGTGAAAGAATCTGGTCAGAACTGAACAAGATCTTAGCGGGTAACCATGCTGGGGAGCTTATGATGAAGATGATCGAACTAGGCATCGGGCCACATATTGGTACGTTATGTAGACATATCTTTTTTCCGACTGCTCTTCTAGGAGCCGGATTCCTTGGTCTATTCTAAATTTCTTTAGGCCTAAGCAATTACAGTAACCCTTATAGTTATGGTCATGTGTCGGTCTGGATCTGTCATGAGTGTTTCTGCACACTTGACAACACCTCTATGACATTTTTTGTACAATTTTTTTATTTATTGCCCACTCATTTAGGCCTAAGTGTATCAATATACTAAAAATAGTAAACAGTTTCACCACCTCCTAAATAATTAACAAAAGAATATGACATATCATCATGTTTTGGCAGGCCTACCTACTACGCTGGATATGGAGACTTTTGCCACTGTATGGCAACGTAGCAAACACTTGAAACTACATTCCATTACTCTGTTGTGCAGTCTATTCAAAAATGCAGAAGACCTGATGAATTTCCACAAACGAGTCAAACTCTCGGCCTTTGACCGGGACCTTGGTTTGTTTCTCATCGAAAACCGACATGACCAGATCGCTGTCAACCCACTCAGGTATTATTATTGTTATTTAGGTGAGTGAGGTGAGTGGTGCAGAATTCAAGCACTGACATTTCTTTATATTGCAGAAAAATTATGAGTTATCACTTATCAGTTATCATATTTATTTAGGATTGTCCAATTTAGTTTCATTCACTAAATTAAAATTTGCTCCATAGCTAGAAATGGCCTATCCAACTGGCACACTGACATTGAAAAACGCCTTTTCTCCCGCCTTCCCCCTTTAGTTATACAATGCTCTGCCTGACTCCGTCGAGATAACACACACATTACAATTACGTCCGACCTGAATCTTTTCCGTCAAGCGTTCTCCCCTATCTTTCTATCGCCAAGTTTAAATTTAAGTTGCTATTTAATTGGTTATTGACTGTCAACTTGTGTTATGCTTTTAGTCCTACTTGTTATCTATTTGTAAGTACGTACCTAGATGCTTTGTTGTTTAAGTTTAATATGTTTGCGCCTAATTGTCTAATCATGTATGTTCTCTTGGTGTGTTTCTGTATGTTTACAAATTGGATATGTAACTGAATCTGTAACTCTGTGACCCTGTAATAGGCTACAGAGGGCCACACGTGCCCTGCATTAGCCTTCCTGCCTTATGGGCAGGTAAAATAGGCCTACATATTAAATTATTATTATTAATATGCTATATGTTAACATTTATTATTTAACACGTGTGCCCTATCCCCTTATAACTAAACCAATTAGTGTGAACGCGGCCTTAAGTGATACCTTGGAATATCTAGTAGAAATTATCAGTCGTTTTAAACCGGATACTGTATAGCTGTTTAGATATTTGATGTACCATACTAAATCAAATTTTAGTTTCAAGAAAAATTATCCTGTTTACTGGTAGTCCAAATCTCAAGTCAATTAGTTTAATGCAAAATCTCGATTTTTTTACACACATTGTTATGGTGTTCCTCATTTGTTCACTATGTGGACAAGAGGCAACTAAATGTGTAAGTGTTAAAAACTCACTGCAGTGCCCGCAGCAGGCAATAGCTCGTCTCTTTCCAGGGACTCAACATTGCACGTCATTTAGGTTGCAACCTTTGCCCTCTTCGGAGTACGAGAGTCATTTATTGTGAATCTGTTTGTTTGCAGGTGATATCTCTTAAAACAGAACACTCGTTTACCTTTCCAAGAGGGTTAATTACAATTAGTGTGTGCGACGTTATTGCATAGAACCGCACGAGCATGTCTCCTTCTTTCAGACAAACAGTTAGGACAATGTCTGCAAATCCACTAAAAAGCATGCCAAACATCCGTCAAAATTTTGCCATTCTGCAAGGATCGAGTGATCTCGTGAAACCATTTTACGTGAGAAACTAGCATTATTTAAGCGTACCTCTACGTTTAAAACCCCCTATTTTCAATGTTTAGCATAGACATTTTGAAATGTTTTTGCGTCTCGAGTGCAAGCAAACTCTCAATAGGTAGGGGCATAGTGCTTGCATAGGTTTCTAAATAAAGAAATGTAAGTAACCCTATACCTCACCATTTGGTGTACAGATTGAGATTTGTGTTACTTCAGTAGCTTTATGGAGAGATAAAAGTGTGTTTCTGGTCTGCAGGTCATACCAACTGATGGTCCTTAATACAATGGGCAAAGGCAAGGTGCAAGACACAGAACTGTGGGTAGGCGAGTTGCTCAAATATAGAGCAGACGAAGAACTTCTCAAGCAGTTTCGAGCATGGACTGTACCCAGGTTCCCAATCAATGGCAACATGTTGAAAGAGCATGGTGTACCAGGTAACTTACCGAGTTACACTATTTATGCAAATACTGTTTAGGCCTCAGGCATATTTTTAAATACTAAGTTAAAAAAGTGAGGGTGGCCATTATGTATGTGAAGCCATTTTTCAATAGTGTTTATTATAACATACTGTTTAAAATTAGTGGTCAAAATAGAGGTGCTGCCATCACAAGTAATAATGTTGTCATATTGTCTATTTCATAAGTTTTACTGTTCTTGGTTATGAAACTGAACTTTATGACCATATTGTCTGTACCTACATCTGTAAATGCTTGATCATTGCTTAGTATCATCATAATCTGAACACAGCTGCTTAGTCAAAATCCACAGCATATTGAATTCAGCCACAGCTCAGTGTTCACCGATTTTCAAAGGGCGACTTTATTTCAAAGCAGACAGAGTGAACCCTCTCGGAACAGACACATCACAAAGAAGAGCTATTAGTAATTAAAGGGGCTATTAACTTAAAAAATTAATTTTTACCACATGATCTTTAGCAGAATACTACACTAAAATGACAGTTTAAAAAGTTATTTCTTGTAACTGTGATTTAACACGAATTTTTCAATTTTTTCGATCCAGGAATTTGCGAAAATTGGTGTAAGGGAAATTTCTTAAATCGGCTTTAACCTGCTTCTTCTTTGGTCCACATAGATACTAGAGCATAAAACCAATCTAAAATGTCCATTTTTTACATCGTGTCTCAAAACTGTGCCCAAATATACCCTCAAACACGCAAAATTATGCGTTCCAAAATCACATTTCATCTTGGTAATCAGCATATTTTGACCCAAACTACTTGCCCAAATTACAAAACAAAATATATAGAATTTACAGAAAAGGCTGTTGAGTACGTCAATAATGGCCAATAAGTTTTTGGATCAAAATCCTTCAAGGTCACGGGGCATAAAGATCGTCCCCATGTTATTTCTTATGGGAGATTTTTGCCTATGGGAGCTAACTCAAAAAAATTTCATGTTTGACAATTTTTTGTGAGGTCATGGTGGCTCCAAAAATTTTTCTGTTAATTGCTAAATTAAATTCATTACTAGTTAGCCTGAATGAAATATATATTTTGAGTTTAGCGCATAAATACCCCTTTAATTATAGATGGAACCAGATAAGGTGGCGGTCGCCGAGGGATCGCAGCACTGTCGTCCACGCACTATGGCCACAGGATCGGCAAAAAGTAAATAAAATAACGGTCTCTAAAACTGCTTTCGGAGAAAAACACGACTATTTTAAAGCCAAGCCTTGCCCAATATATCCTAAAAATAAAGTATTTATGAAGTTTACAAATAAAATCAAGACATTTTGATGCTCCAAAACATTGACATCACATCTGGCGAGGTTGGCATTATAAACAGCTGGAACTTTGGACACATCATTACCAACAAGGCAAAAAAACACTTTCCTAATCGTGATTACTTAAAATCATTATTTCGCTAAAATACTGACTCTGTGGGACGAACCTTTATTCACAGCTTGTAAAATGTTGATTTATGTGATAATATATCACGATAACATGACCAAATACGGTAGGCCCTACCTAATGCCAGTTGTGTGTAAATTGTCAACGTTGGCGTCCGTGCTCTCGCTTGACCTTGACGGCCGCCAGCTTATCTGGTTCAACCTATACGTACGCGTACAGTACAGTACTGTTGATATGATATATTTATTGATAGTACTACTTGATACTTTAATGTAATTAATGTATGGCTCGTTGGTCTTGTGGTTAGCGTATCTGCTTCCAATGCAGAAGGTCCAGGGTTCGATTCCCGTTAAAGTCAGAAGTGTTTTAACTTCTGATTTGGACTTAAGTCCATCAGTTCTTGTCTTAGGAGTTTGTAAACGGTGACTTTGGAGCCGTCCTAGCAACGAATCACATAATAAATTCAGAGTAGTGCTGAATCGGCCTTGTTGATTCTGGCGTTGACCCGCGGGTGTTCGCACTGTCCATACCACTGATTGCTATATTTCCTATTAAAAATATCGATCTTTGGTTGGTTATCGCTCACTCGTCGATTGCATCAGGGCCTACAGGGTTGGCTTGGTCGCTTTGATTTAAAGTCCCCCACTGACAATCAGTTATATAACTGAGTGGGTAGACTCTAAATACAATTTATTTTATTTATTTATTTAAATAAACCTGAAAAGTGTTAAATTCAATGTATTATTCTAGGTGGGAAGCTTATGGGACCAGTGATGCAGAAACTTCGAGCTCACTGGGCAGAGCACGACTTCAACCTTACTGAACAAGAACTTCTGGACCACCTTCCTCACGTGCTTGGATCCCTCGGAATTCCATCTCCTTCGAGGAAGGATTGATCAGCTTTAATAGATGCGTAAGCTTGGGACCTCTATCTCCAAGGAAGAATTGCTTGGCTCCAATGTCTATACATTCTATCTCCTCAGAGGAAAAATTAATCGGCTCCAATGTTTGTACGTAAATGGAACTCTCAGTCCTCTTATCTCCTCCAAGGAAGAATTGATTGGATCCAATGCCTGCACATACTTGGAAGTTGGAACACTTGCTCTTCTATCTCCTCTGTGGAAGGATTGATTGGCTAGATTAGTTACATTGTCTGTGTGCATGTACTCCACACCCTTGGAGAAAGGATCAATGAGGCCAGCTCTAACCATCTAATCAATGTCTGCATGTGCTTGAAACTCTTGAATCAAGATTGATGAGGCCAACTCCAATCAAGTCGGCACTTGCTTGCAGCCCTTGGATCAAGGATTGATGAGGCCAGCTCTTATCAATGTCAGCACGTCCTTGCAACTCTTGGATCAAGGATTGATGAAGCCAGCTCCAATCAAGTTGGCACTTGCTTGCAATCCTTGGATTAAGGATTGATAAGGCCAGCTCCAATCAATGTATGAACAGTATGTGTTTGTAACCCTTGAGCTTCTATCTTTACAGACCAGCTCTAATGTCTCAATGTGCTTGCAAAGGACTGCTGTTGATTGCCATCTTGTTTAAAACTAATGTTGTTCGTAATTTTGTGATGTCCAATGTTCTAAAAAAACAAAAGTAAAAAAAGTGTACTACAGTATATTCAATGTCCATTAATTGATAAAATGTAGCAACTAGCAAGTGAACACAAAAATTGTGGTTTGCAATTTCTTCTTACATTGTAACTCTTAGGGCTAATAGCAAACCTAAGTAGTAGTTAAGAAAAATATTCCATATCACAATTGATCACATTGTATAGGAAAATAAAAATTAGGTCTTTGAATTTGGCACTGTTGTGTCTTTGTACTAGGACAGTTACTGTCCACTCAGAATATTTTATTTTTTCAAGTTTAATTGGATTAAGGGCGCATCAACCGTTAGGTCATAATGCACCACTCTAGCGTAACTAGGGGATGTGGGGGAAAAAAATCCCATGCTGATCAGAACCAGCCACGGGTAGGGAGAGTTCTCAAGTTGCGCTCGTCATTGTCTTTGTAATCGTTCGTGTTGTCACGGTCGTCGTCGTTGGGGAGGTCGTCAAGAGAAGGTTCCCCGACGATGACTGCCAGAGCTCAACTTGTAGGGGAATAAAAACTACCCTTCTTACTAGCTGATGTTTGCATTTTACAATTAGCAGAGCCATACGGTACTCTGGGCCATAATAATGGAGGCTTTTCTGTTGATGAGTAGAGTAGAGTAAGAAGTGAGATTTATTAGCCGTTAGAATCTGTACATAGCACACATATAGGCACGCTTCAAAGGTCAACTATGCTTATACTATAGTAGGGCATAGTGTCTAATATATTGATTATACATTATTATACTAAACTAATCACAACTAATTATGTACAAATATACAAAGATTGTCATACAATTATTACTGGGTAAGCCTATATGAATAAATTTCTAAATGAGCAAATAACAGTATGCTTATTATTTATACGCTAGTTATTTATTCACTAAGGTATACTTTGATGGTATAAAAATTTGGTAATAAGGAACAATTTAATGGTTATGTTTAAAAGAATGCATTTTGGGCAGGATTTGATTGGGTTCGGGAGCTTGTTATAGAGGGTGGAGGCTAGAATTCCGGGCCTTTCGAAAAATGTTGGAGTATGGTGAGAAGCAAAGGATTGGCACTTAGGAATATTCTTTTGCAAGTGTTCATTTTTCAATTCCAAGTTTCTCGTTTTCCTAAATGTAGTAGTATTAATGTAAGGACCTAATTACACAAAATTCAGACAAAATTTGAAAGGAAAGTACAAGATTTAACAAAATTACATTTATTTATCATGCGTGATTACGCCGTTACTAGGCTAGCTACATTATGTCCAGTGACATGATGGTAGAAAAATTTATATTGATATACAGGAAGTAGGAACACACGCAGTAAAATATGGATTTGGGCAACACGAATGTCAAAGTTTAAATGGCATCATTTTCTATACCCTAACTAGCCACAATGTCATGTTGGTTGCGTTCTGTTACCTGGTGGCTCTACTGAGAGGGCAGTAAACAGTACTAGCCTGCGCAGTCCAGTAGGCCTAGAAAAGTTGCGGCATCCAGCACAAGAACTGTAGATGTCGGGAAAATAATTGTGTAGCAAATTTAAAACCAATTTATTTTAATACTGCAACTTTTTAATGAATGAAAGATTTCATTTTATTCTTTATACAATTCATAAATGTACATTAGGGGAATATTTGGCCTTCATTGGCCATAAGGTCATTAGTATGCGAGATCGGATGACCTGTATTAATTTTAAGATATGAATTAAAATAGGTTTTATCTCACAAAAAATATTGTTAGCTTTTCCCCAAGTATGTAGTATTCTTGTTATTTTTAGTCCACTGTAATATTGCACATCTCATTATTGCCTCTGGAAGCAAACTAGAATCTCAACACCGCCATGACACTAGCTGGTTTACTGGCAATGCCGAGTGAAACCCCCAGCACTTCAAGTTACAGAAGGCACTTGGCCAGCAATTTACGGAACGCTCAGTACACGACTGGCAGCAGTTAATGGAATGGTCACAGTAAAGCTGGCTTACTGGTTCAGTACGTCCAGCAGGTAATGGAACGCAACTGTTGTGTCTACAAAGTAGAACCTTGGATATTTATGTGAATGAAACCATGAAAACTAGTTCAATTTGTGAGTCACAAATTGAATCTATTGGGTAGTTTCCATAACTGTGACTGTTTCATTAATTTAATATACATGGCAATTTAAAATTAATTTAAGTTTAACTATGTTGTTCAAATTAACAAAAAAATGTACCCATAGAAGATTCGAATCCTTTATGGATTCTGATAATGTTTGGATTCCGTAACCCGATTACCCGATGTCATCCCTAAAAACTAAAAAGTAAAAATTAATAAGTAAGTAATAACTAGCAATTATAAGTAATTTGACTAATTCATTATGTAACAAATAGGTAATTATATGAGCATAGTATTTATTTTTGCTTTTCACTAATGTATTTATTTTGTATTTGAAGGTTGGTTGAATGTTTGAAATGTACATAGTACACGAACATGGATGTGTAATATATAGAGATGTGCAAAAATGGTGACAACGAAATTCGCGAATTTTTTTAAAGTTGCAATAATCCCTTAAATCTCATGAATTGTGATTGAATGGTACCAATTTCCAATTCGCGAATTTTCGCGAAATTTTAGTTGATACCGCGAACTAGTGGCGAAATTAGCAATTGTGTCCTTAAATGCGAATTAAGTCACAAAATTTAAAAAAATAAAAAAAATTCAAAGTTTTGGTGGAGGTGCCGGGTCGAAGTCGAAATTAAATTAATACTGGCAGGTATGGTGGAGGTGCCGGGTCATACAACGAGATTGTGAGATCGTAATAATCGTTTCAAACGAGAGTAAGCTCAAAATACTTCATCATATTCATATCAAAAGGTATTACATAAAAAATGCATAATTTCGTAAATTTGGTGGAGGTGCCGGGTAGACGAAATTAATTCTGATAAAAACTGTCGGAAACTTTGAAAACTGAAGGCTGAAATTGGGCTTAAAATTAAAACTGATTCTGAACTTCACTTTCATGAGCTTGTTTTTCTTTTAAATCATTAAAATCAATCAAATTATCCTGAAACTTTTTTTTTTTTTTCAAGTTGTGCACGAGAAAATTGTGTTTTTTTTGGTAAATCGCGACAAATCGCGAATTTTTATTTTTAAGGCGCGAATTTTCAAACTTTTAAAAAAACATTTTTGCACATCTCTAGTAATATAATAAGGGCCCCATAAATTTGGATTAAACTATTAAACTAAATGTAGAAATTGCACAGATTTACAGATGTTCTGATCATTCTAAGTTTTGCTAATTAATGCTGCTCATTTAAGCTAAAAATGCTAGTCTTTCGTCATTTGTGTCAAAATAGGACGATAATTGCTAATCAGTGCTGTTGGTAATTAATTAGCAATTTTGCTTATAAATAGTAAATAGATACTAAATAGTAAATAGCAAATTTTACCTTGACCCGTAAAGAAAATACGTAGGCCTACACCTACTTGCAAAAATGTAATTTATTATTTTGGATCTATTTTTCTCAATTTAATTTTTTGTGAAAAATGTTCATGTATTGAACAGTTAATGCTTAGAATCAGTGGTTAATTTCAGGCTGGACGCGTCCGCCCACAAACTGGCAGAACTAGAACTTTTCTCCGGCACACCCGTATTACTTTTGCAAGGCTGGCCCCGCACCTTTCTTCAGACAATTGTCAATTCCTGGATATGCTACTGCTTGCAATGTTTATTTTATTATAGGGTACCTAAATTACCTAAATTAGGGTACCGGTACCCTATAATAAAATAATCTCACAATTTTTTTAGTCTCCATATCCCATTTTAACATCCTCAAATCGGCTACGAAGTACTGAATGAAAAAAAAACGCCTTGCGAGGCTATACGCTCAACCCTCTTCCCCCCACCCCTAAATAGGGATAGTGTGTTATGGGCCTACTTGTTTCGTCTAGCCCCCTTTTGAAAATATCCTGCCGGCGCCCATGAACAACACAAAATGGACTGTTCTGTCTTGTTTGAGTATAGTTCTGAAAAATTTAAAGTGAGAAACTGACAATGTGGATCTTAACAATTTTGTAAATTATCGACCTAAGCATGCTAAAAACTGGTAAAATGCCACCATTTGGAATGTTTAAAATCCAAAATTTTCTGAGGCTTTGTGAATTTGCTCCAGTGCCCCCAAACGCCCCATTGTACCAGGATACATACTTTTCCCATTAACAATTATTTCATGGAGAGTTCTAAAAATTTCTTAATAATAATGTATAGACCCAGGTCACCCAGCGTCAAGCGTCCGCCCACTTATTATTTTAGAAATTAACCACTGCTTAGAATGTTATTTAAAACAATGCTCCAAACCTAAAATGTTAATTTGCTATTTTTAAGGGGCCCTATTATTACCACTGTATGCACATTACTGCTGGCTTGCCGCATTGTCTCGATGTGGTATTCTGGCTTTTGTAATGTTGTATAAGTCTTTGATCTCCTGTCAGAAAGAAGAAAGAAATCACACATCAACTTAATTTTTATAAAACAGGGATATAGAATAAAAATGTGATGGTCCTTGCAGACATCTGAACTCCTCATTATTGTGGTAACTCTTGCCCCATATACCGCACAGTACGTCGTGAGGGTGACTGCACATAAACATATCTGCCAAGCACACTGTCTGGCAACAAGTGTGTGCATTATGTTGCACACACTGCAGGAGCGGTACAAGTACCCCACTCCGAGCATCAACTACCAAGTGCTGAAGCTATAATGCGCTTAATTCTCGTATATTTTGAATTTTGTGTCAGGAGATGGGTGCTAACCATTCTACCCTTCTTTTACATACGGAATGTATGCTGGTTATCATGAGGAAAAATTCTCAAGCGTTTATACGAACTTAGAAACGAAGTGGGAGTGTTTCTACTGGACAAAAATCACATGCATGCTGATCTCTTTTTAGACGTTATGTGATTAACAAAATTAGCTTATTTGTCAGATATTTTTAGTCACCTCAACGACCTTAACTTGAGTCTACAAGGACCAATGATGGACCAATTCAAAATGGCCAATAAAATAGAGGCGTTTAAAAGAAAATTTGCACTTTGGAGACAACCAGTTAACAATGGCACACTTGATAAGTTCCCCTCATTCTCAGCTATTGCTGACAAAGAAGATGCTACCATAAATATTCAACAGCTGAGTGAAATGATTGTGGTGCGCATTGAAAAGTTACAACAACGATTTGAGTCATACTTTCCTAAAGAAAAGGGTTTCTTGCTCTGGAAACATGTGGATTGTTGATCCTTTCTCAGACTCACAAAATAATCTGGCAACAGGTGAAGCTGACAAACTCATAGAACTAAGTTGTGACGCTGCTTTACAATTAGAATTTAAAAAACATTCCTTGCCGAAATTTAGGACAAATCTTACAAAGGAATATCCCAAGTTGAGTGAAATGGCGACAAAAAAACTGTTACCTTTCCCTTCATCATATTTGTGCGAGACGGCGTTTTCCGCAATGACGACCAAAAAATCAAAGGACCGAAATAGATTGGACATTTGTGCACCACTAAGACTAGCCGTTTCGAAGATTGTGCCTGAATTCGACAAACTCGTTGATGAGTGTCAGCCTCAAGCTCACCACTAACCACATCAACAAATTTGTAAGTTAATATCTTCAATATTATTTGTATCATATTTATCTTTATTATCATTATTGCTATTATATTATATATATTAAATTATTATTGATTTGGCTTCTGCCTTTGTTATTATTAGTGGTGGTAGTGGTGGTGGTAATTGATTAATTATTTAAAACTGTACCAATATATCAGTAAATAAGCACAAATTGTCTTATTAACTTGAAATTCGCAAAATATTGCCTAAAAGCGGGATATAAAACAAAGATAGTTAATAGTGACAATGTAGGCTATTTTTTTTAAATTTACACTTTAGTTTTGAAAAGTACAACTTAAAATAAGTGATTGGGTCGCACATAATATGGAAGTATCCAAGGGGATCGTCGGACCTAAAAGGTTGAGAACCACTGTTATAGGGTACCTACCCAAGTTACCCGAATCCAATTTAAGAATTCCAATCTTTTTCGGGTAGTAATTTGTTTGATAAAATAACCACCAATGCTTTGTGAGAGCAACATTGGACAACTGCCCACGGCTGGCAAAATAACCACTCAATCGAGCCCTCAAAATCATCTGTTTTGTCACTGAGTACAAAACAACGTACCTAAATAAATATTAAATAGACTTTGTGATTTACAAAACTCAATCCAGGTTTATTTGTTTTTTAAACTCACCAATGTGGCCATCAAAGCAGCCGTCAACAGAACCCGAAAACAAGCCCGCCCTTTGCTCACTTCTCATTATGATAAATAGGAATATAAAGAAGAATATAAAAGAATATAAAGAAATATAAAATCCATCCCGATCGGGATGGAGTTTTTAATTTCTGGATTGTATTAAATATTAATTATTCCACCTACGGGAGTGTTTCCCGACCATCCGAATCGAAAAATAAAGGAAGTTACCGTTGTTGGATGAGCGTAGCGAAGATTCCATTTCACTACACTGGAGAAAAAAATCCGGAATGTTTTTTTTTTTCTTTTTGTATTTTTGTCTGTCTGTTAGCACGATTCCGGCTAAACCGATACTCCAATTGAGATGAAATTTTATGGAGACCTTTGAAATCTCTGAACTTAGAACTGCCACGTTTTTGAGTGCAATCGAAAAATTATTTCTCATAAAAATCGCAAATTTACGATTTTTTTCGATTTTTAAAAACATTCTTCAACTTATAACACCGACATGCTTTATCCGATTTTAATGTTTTTTTCACAGAACCTTAATTTTATGAATTTAGGTATTCGTGTGAAATTTGAGCGCAACTAAAACTATTTCTCATGAAAATCAAAGTTTTACGGTTTTTTTCTTTTCACAACGCTTATATTAGCTTCATGTGTTTGTCTGTCTGTCTGACTTTCTGTCTGTCTAGACAAAATCTTATAATCAATATTTCATTACAATGCTTATATTAGCTTATTGTGCTTGTCTGTCTGTCTGGACGGACGGAATCTTATAATCAATATTTTACCCACTTCTCAATGTCCAATCGAGCTGAAAATTTTCACACATACGTATTCTTGATGACAATAGATGAATCAATTAACAGATTCACTAATTAATCAATTAATTCATCTAATTAATAATTAAGTTTTATATGGGAATTGGTATTTTACCCACTTCCCGAAGTACAATATAATATAAAAAAATTAAAAATAAATACATTATCGTAAAAACTAAAAAGTATAAAATAATATTACATGAAAAAAAAATATTTTTTTAAACAACGCTTATATTTAAATGTACTAAAAAGTAAAAAATAAATTTTCGCAACTTTTCTACTCGGAAATTAAAAGCGTTGGGCGCTTACGGTATTGACATAGATTACAGAATTTTGTTGTTCATGGAAGAAAAGCGCCCAACGCTTTTAATTTCCGAGTAAGGCAAAAATTTGTTGGGCGAAAATTTATTTTTTACTTTTTAGTACATTTAAATATAAGCGTTGTTTTTTTTTTAAAAAAAAATAAAATTATGTAATATTATTTAAAACAGTTGTTTGACTTATAACACCTACATGCTTTATCCTATTGTAATGATTTTTCACAGAACTTAATTTAATGAATTAATATATTCGTGTAAAATTTGTGAGCGATGGAATAATTATTTATTATGAAAATTTCAATATTAAGATTTTTTTCTTTTTTTAAATTATTACGATTAATTTAAAAAAAAAAATTAAAGCTATTTTTTATTTTATTAATTTTATTTTTAATAAATCTTTAACTTAGTAATGATTTTTTCACAGAACAACAGAAAATCCGCATAACACAATGGCAGCTCAATGTACCAATTACGCTCATCCAACAACGCGGCGGGACTTAAGCGTTTTCCTAGTAAAAAAATAAATAACTTAAGTCTTAAGCCATATCCCATTTTAAATTTTAAGCTAGAAGGGTTGCAAAAGTTTGGCATTCTAAAAAGAGGGTTGTGGGTCTAAAAAGTTTGGGAAGCACTGTGGTGGTGAAGCATTCAGCATTGGGGAAGGTACACCATGTAACAGGATAAAATGAATGCCTATGAATGAGTAATGATTAAAGTAGGCAAGAAGTGGTAACGAATAACAATTACCTGCCAGTACTGGAAGTTCCATGAGATAATACACTGATTTGTATCTGGATCATCAAGACGAGCTTTCTTTGGATTGTTATCTGATTCTGTGGTTGGTTTCTTTGATTTTGGTGAAACTACTGGGAACCCATTTTCATCTGAAATATAAAGATTTAAACAAATGTAAAACATTGAGCTAGGCTAGGGGGCCAGGGTATTTTTTATTTCTATCATTCTTTGATTTAAGTGTTTGAAAGGAATGCCAAAAGGCTGGATCAAGTGAATGACAAAAAAGATAGGGTGCTAACAGCTTACCTTAAATGGAGTAGGCACGCAACGAAAGATAAATAAACTACATAATCAAAACGTTTTCGTTCCACGTGACCTTCCTCAGTGAGTGGAGAGAGAGACTGAATTGAAAACTAAAAACTAGGCTAGCTGTTGGCTAGGGGTGAGGGGTGAGTGAGTGAGTGTGGTTTGGGTGACAGGGAATGGGTGGGAGGAAGAGGGAGGAGAATCACCGGATGTTTAAATTCGGCTTTTGGCGGGATTTGCAGATCCACTGGTAGGCCAGTTCCCACCTTCTCAGTTCACCAGCTTGTATGGTGGGTGGGACAGACCTTATGACACAGGCTGTAAAACCGGTCATGAAGGGTAGGGCCATGCCCATAAGCCTGCAATGCCACTGGTTTCTCCAAATTCTCTTCTCTCACGTGCTGCCTTGTGCCCATTCACCCTAGAGTGCATAGTGTTGGTAGTCAACTCAATATATTCGGCAGGACATTGCGTACACTCGAGTTACCACGTTGCTGGTACCATAGGTGTTGTTGTGTACCTTGTAGGTCTTGCTGGTGAGGTGGGCAGTGAAAGTCCTAACAGGCTCGTGCATGGGGCAAGTCTTGCACCTGGGTCGGTCGCAAGGGGAAGACCCATGCACCACAGCTTCCACTTGTTGGGCTTTCTGCGGATCTCTTCTCACCAGCAAGTCCCTTAAGTTCGGAGGCCATCTAAAGGCCACCCTGGGAATGTTCTGACTCAGGTCTTGGGTCAAGAGTGATGCATCCAGAATATGACTTCCCCCCTGTAAGATAGCATTTAGACGGTGGAGACCTGGGTACCAGCGTGTGACAAGCGGAACAATGTCTGTGTTGGTAGTATTGGGTTGGGTTGGGGGCGGGGTGCCAGTCTTGACGGGGGTTCATTTTAAACCCACGAACCAGCAGCTATACTTGCAAAAGGAGAGCTGCCACCCCTCGCACACCAAACGTTCCCTCCCCTCCTCACTAGCTACTCGAGGTCGCAGAATCTGCTCCACTGAGCGGGATCTGGAGTGCTACCTACAGAAGATACTCAGTGCCTTCGTCGCCAGGGTTTATCCTGAGGATCAGGTCCACCAACGTCTGGTCAAACAGACTGGCTTGTGCAGAGGAATGTAATTTTTTACAACTAGGAATTCAACATCAGTAAATTCTTGTTAATGCATACTGAATGATTGTATCACTCACTATTGAGTAGTGCGTCGCGCAATCCTTTTAAGTGACCTGACATGCCGAGACCCGGAAAGAGGTGCAGGATAAGACCTTAAAAAGTTTTACATGCGAATGTAGGTCGCAACCCAGTTTTAAGCCTTTCAATTTTCAATTCTATATGCGACCTACAATCTAGAAAATATACAGTTATTAAATATTAATGTTTGTGAAGAAACATGAATTTAAATTTCAACATTAACAATGATTTCAAGAAGCAAGCTCAAAAAGTGGGATAATAATGAAAACTTATACAAGTTAGCACAACCTGAACCTTCATTTAATCGTATAAGAAACTTACCTAATGAAAGCTGCACTAGCCCATCCTTCACTAAAAATGAGAGGTGGTAAGTATTCTCAACAGTAGCACCAAATGAGTCTGGATTCACCACTAGTTTAAAGTAACAGATTGGTTTATTATTATTTCTTCGGTACATTCCAGAGATAATCTTCATGACTACTTGTAACGAATCTTCAATTCCGTCCTCTTGCTTTTCACCAAGTTGCACCTGAGAACAGAGGGAACTAAAAATTGTAACTTTGTAACATATATTTTTATTTATACACAGACATTTCCCTTCCTAGTTCTTAAAGGGGTATTTACCCGCTAAACTCAAAAAATATATTTCATTCAGGCTAACTAGTACAATGAACTTAACAATTAACAGAAAAATGATGAAGGCCACCATGACCTCCCAAAAAATTGTTGAACTTGGTTATTTTTGAGCTAGGTCCCATTGGCAAAAATCTCCCATAAGAAATAACATGGGGACGATCTTTATGCCCCGTGACCTTGGAGGATTTTGATTCCAAAAATTGGACATTATTGACGTACTCAATAGCATTGTCTGTAAATTCGCTATATTTTGTTTTGTAATTTGGACAAGTGGTTCGGTCAAAATATGCTGATTACCAAGATGGGGTGTGATTTTGGAATGTATATTTTTGTGTGTTTGACAGTATATTTGTGCACAGTTTCAAGACACAATGTCATAAAGGGGCATTTTAGATTGGTACGGTGCTCTAGTATCTATGTGGAACAAAAAAGAAGCAGGTTAAAGCCAATTTAAGGAATTTCCCAAAACACCAATTTTAGCAAATTTCTCAATCAAAAAAATTGAAAAATCCGTACCGTATTAAATCACATTTATAAGATATAATTTTTTAAACGGTCATTTGAGTGTAGCATTATGCTATAGATTATGTGAGGTACCCGTAATAAATGTGTGAAGTAAATAATATTTGAGGTAATAGCCCCTTAACAGCTCGCATGCATGGTGATAGTTTTGTTATTATAACTCATCACTGCTACAAATGTGTGCTACAAATGTGTGCTCTAGAGATTATTGTTAACCGTCACTGCATAACACAATTTTATTTATTTATTTATGCCTTGCTTCTTTAACAATTTTACAGAGTTTGAAACACGTCTTTTAGGACTATAGCTAAAAATAAATTATATTTTTATGGAAGCTACATACTAACAAAGCCTTTTTTATCAATCAATAATTGAAAGATGAATGTGGTTGTTTTGATGGACACTAAAGTAAAAAAATAAAATATACACAATTTTCTGCAAGTGACATTTTATTTTACTTAGTGTACATACATATTTAGTGGTACTGGTACTGTAATTCAAATTGCTCGTTTCTAGCATAAGCTAAAGCCACACACGTAAGCCAGGTCTAGAATATTAATTGGATGAGCGTAGCGAGCGAAGCGAAGATTCCATTTCACTACACTGGAGAAAAAAATCCGGAATGTTTTTTTCTTTTTGTATTTTTGTCTGTTTGTTAGCACGATTCCGGCTAAACCGATACTCCAATTGCGGTAAAATTTTATGGAGGCCTTCGAAATCTCTAAACTTAGAACTGCCACGTTTTTGAACGCAATCGGAAAATTATTTCTCATGAAAATCGCAATTTTACGATTTTTTTCTATATAAAAAAATCGACTTATAACACCTACATGCTTTATCTGATTTTTATGATTTTTTCATAGAACCTTAAGTCCATGAGTTAAGATATTCGTAAGAAATTTGAACGCAATCGAAAAATAATTTCTCATGAAAATCAAAATTGTACGTGTTTTTTCTTTTTTTAAACAATTCTTTGACTTATAACACCTACATGCTTTATCCTATTGTAATGATTTTTTCACAGAACCTTAATTTTATTAATTAATATATTCGTGTAAAATTTGAGCACAATCGAATAATTATTTCTTATGAATATCGCAATGTTACGATTTTTTTTTTTTTAAATTACGATTAATAAAAAAAAAAAAGTTAATTTTTTATTTAATTTAATTTAATTTTAAAAAAATCTTCAAATTAGTAATGATTTTTTCACAGAACAACAGAAAATCCGCATAACACATGGCAGCTCAATGCACCAATTACGCTCATCCAACAACGCGGCGGGACTTCAGCGTTTTCCTAGTTATTTTCCACATTTCTTAGGCAGTGTCGGTTGCTTTACTAAAAACCAGATTTCAGGAACACGAGTAAAAGAAAAGAAAATTATAATTAATAATATTCAATAAAAAGCATCACCAGATAAATGGGTTGCCACATAAGGCCTACACATAGAAATTGTAATGTTTCACTATAATTTGTAATTTACCACAATAAAGGCAAAGATTCAGACTGCAAACAAGAAAAAATTCAGATTCAGATTCATTTATTTTATTCTTATTAAGTTACTACTAATACATGACATGATTTATAACAATTTGGTTTATGTACATAAAGTTTGAGTTAGAGATAAAATACAAAAGTCAATATATTAAATTTAATGTATAGTAGGTTATAAAAATAGTAGGCCGTATATTAGCATATTTAATTAGTATAATAAGAAGCCCACAAAATCTTCAAGAGATTTGCGAGTGGGCAATTTCTAATTTTTACATTAAACTTGGGGTACGGTGTGGACGTGCATGTGGATTAGCTAGAGGTCCGTGAAAGTGGTTTCATTTTGAAGTGAATTTCATTTTTCAAATTGGAGATTTTGGTGTTATTGGTTTAATTAAAGCTCTATTTCACCATATATCAAACAAGTTTTAATGTATTTATAAACAGACTGGTTTTAGTTACTAATAGTCCGGAGGATTACTGTAAAAAATCATAACAATCGTGCACTTTGGGGTAGAAGCATGAAATTTTGTGGACACACTCCACATACCGGTAGGATCATTTTAAGAAATAGAGGCATTTCTGATCGGCCCCAGGGGGGGCATTCCCCCCTCCCACTGAATAAGAACCGAGTATTTTTGTAAAAATTAATAAAAATTGTGCATTTTGAACCAGAAGCATGAAATTTTGTGGACACACTCCACATTCGCATAAGATCATTTTAAGAAACAGAGGCATTTCTGATCGGCCAATGAGGGGCATGCCCCCCTCCCCCCTGAATAAGTCCTGAGTATTTCTGTAAAAATTAATAAGAATTATGCCTTGGCTAGAAGTATGAAATTTGGTGGATACACTCAACTTACCCATAAGATTATTTTGAGAAAGAGAGGAATTTCTGATCGGCCCCAGGGGGAAATTCCCCCTCCCCCTGAATAAGTCCCGAGTATTTTTGTAAAAATTAATAAGAATTGTGCATTTTGGACCAGAAGCATGAAATTTGGTCGACACACTACACATAAGCATTAGACCTTTTGAAGAAATAGAGGCATTTCTGATCGGCCAACGGGGGGCATGCCCCCCTCCCCCTTATAAGTGCCGAGTATTACTGTAAAAATTCATATGAATTGTGCATTTTGTGCTAAAAGCATGAAGTTTGGTGGGTACACTCCACATACCGTAGGATCATTTTAAGAAATAGAGGCATTTCTGATCGGCCCCCCGGGGAGCATGCCCCTTTCCCCCTGAGTAAGTCCCGAGTTTATGTTGAAATAAATAAGAAACATAAGTTGCCAAGTTCACCAGGGAGGTATTGAAACATTCTTTTAACACGAAAATCGGGAGTATCCTCCAAGTTTGTCCGACGAAGGAGCTCTCAACTCCCGTAACAAAGCTATCCTGTTGAAGTGTCTTGAGCGTCTTCCCAACAACTCAAGAGCATTTACCTTGGAGGGTGAGTAAGCTGACGAAATGCATAACACCGCACTAGATTCACCCGAGTTTGATATGGCAGTCTTTGACAGAGCTGCTGTAGTGCATTTTCCCCCAACTCAAGTTGCTCTCCAAAACCACGTTTCCCGTACGCGCGGTGGATGCGAGCAGGAGTAGAGAAATCAGGCAAAACTAGTTGACTAATTTCTCGATTTGTTTAGTCGGGAAACACTCCCGTAGGTGTAATTGTTATTATTTACTACAATTCAGAAATAAATAAATTAAATAGTTGACTAATTTGACCTTATGACTATGCCTATTAATATCATAACGGTGAAATAATTTTTTTTTGTTGCAGTTGTTCCCTTATTTAAGAACAAAGAAATAAGTTAATTTTGTACCTGTTTTTAAGGAAATGACATAAATTTAGATTGTATGTTAATCCAATCATTTTTTGCTCTAATTTCAGGAAATGAAATCTAATCGAAATAAGAAAATCATTTTGGCAATAAAATCTTTTTAAGAAATTTTGTAATGGGCATTGAAAATAAAGATCACACGAGAATCTACTTATTGGGGGCATGGGGCAAATTATGCCTCTAATAATGTTCAATCATTATTATGTTATGTGGCGTCATTGTATTACACATAATGTTACTGTTTGCATATTTTTAGAAGGAAAATGTATTGTGATATTAGCGATAAAGGAATGCGAATGATGCCGGCCAATGACAGCCATCATGCAGGGGGTCAAATGACACCCTCCTCTGGGGCCGAACATAAATGACTATTTCTTAAAATGATCTTATGGGTATGTGGAGTGTGTCTACCAAATTCCATGCTTCAGGTCCAAAATGCATGATTCCTATTAATTTTTACAGAAATATCCAGGACTTATTAAGGGGGGAGGGGTCATGGCGATCAGAAATGACTCCATTTATCAACATGATCTTATGGGTATGTAGAGTATGTCCATCAAATTTCATGCTTCTAGCCCAAAATGCACGATTACAATTAATTATTACACAAATACTCGTTACTTGTTCAGGGCGAGGGGGGAGGCATGCCCCCCCTGGGGCCGATCAGAATTGCCACTATTTTTTTTAAAATTATCATATGGGTATGTGGAGTGTGTCTACCAAATTTCATGCTTCAAGCCCAAAATGCACGATTCATATTTATTATTACACAAATACTCGGGACTTATTCAGGGGAGAGGGGGGCATGCCCCCCTGCGGCCGATCAGATATGCCTCTATTTCTTAAAATGATCTTATGGGTATTTGGAGGTTGTGTGCCAAATTCCATGCCTCTAGCCCAAAATGCACGATTCTTACAGTAATCCTCCGGACTATAAGACTAAATTCATAATTTTTTCTGAGAGTTATTTTATTTTATAACACCTTTTATTGGTTAAACAGTATTGCTTACAATATTGAAAATTACACCATCTTTTAAAAAATAATTCCCATTTTTAGTACTTTTCGTCGTTAAAAACATGATTTTTTTAAATTTCAGTGTTATTATGTAATTTACACATATTTCGGTATTTGGCGGTGATTCAATTTTGGCATTTTTTGTTTTAGATTTGATCAATTCATGCTCATTTTGTGAAATTAAATGATTTGCACATATTTTGGTTTTAGCGTCAGTAGCGAAATGCACGTACCTCTAGCAATAGCACCTATGATGAAACATACTGTAGTGATCAAGAGAATAATGTACAATGAAAAGTTTATTTTATATTTTATAATTATTTGTATTGATAAGATGCATAAAACAAGAGAGCTAACAAAATGTAATATGTACAATAATGCTAACTATTATTACTAGGTAGATATATACAGTTATGTGGTCAACGGGTGTAACAAATAGGGAAGACGGAAAGGTTTATTTTTAGTAGGTAGCCTAGGCCTATATCAACAAAGGTAGACTAAGTTTTCAAAGTAAATTCTTTCCCTACTAAAGAGCCATAGATGTTGAACTTTTGGTCAAGTTATCTACCGTAGATGGTTGAAGGTACGAGGTCCTAGGAAACAAATGTCGGCCTTGTTGTGTACATTTGCGTGGAACAGCTAGGTTATAATTTCTTTGTCTAGTAACTACCATTGTACTATTTGCGCTATTTGCGTGGGGCTGGCCAGAGGCCGGGAGACATTGGTGATTTTTAAATAAATGGATTAACATTGACTTTATATAGAGTTGCCTTATATCTGAATACTTTCATCATTGTATAGAGCTGGTTTGAAGAGAACCTTTTTAAAATATATATATATATATATTAGATTTGAGGCTTTTGCAGTACATGATATGAAAATATATGTTTTGAGGTAAAACTGCATGTGATGATTTATAATAAAATAATATTTTATTACCGACGTTTCACTAGGGTTTCACCTAGCTTTATCAAGGTTATAAAACATAAATCAAAACATAAATATATAAATCTGCTCTGGACAAACCGATATTTTGGCGCCGCTACATTGATGATATTTATGTTATTTGGACACACGGTAAAGCTAAACTAGAGTTGTTCCATAACCATCTCAACAGCATACATCCAAATATCCAATTTACCATTGAATTGGAAAAAGATGGTTCTCTTCCTTTCTTAGATGTCATGATCTCAAGAAGAAATGATGGAAGTTTAGGGCATACAGTGTATAGAAAACCAACTCATACAAACCGATATTTGAATGCAGCGTCACATCACTTCCCCGCACAACTGAATTCTGTGATTAGTACTCTTGTTACAAGATCGATAAGACTTTCGGACCCATTCCAAATTGACGGAGAACTACTTTACCTCAAAAATGCCTTGGTACAAAACGGATTCAATGAACTTGATATAGATAAATTAATGAATCGTCAACTAAGACCAGAAACTAAGATACTCAATGATGAGCGAGACAAACCTCGTGCGAAAGCGTTTCTACCATATGTCCGAGGTTCTACTGACATCATTAGTAGAGTGCTTAGACGATATAATATTGAAACCATTTTTTCAACTGACATGAAAATCGCTTCGCTTTTATTCGAGTCCAAAAGATAAATTCCACTGGAGGATCAAGGTGTGTATGAAGTCCCGTGTGGTGGCTGTAATCTATCTTACGTAGGTCAAAACGGGCAGAAGGATTTCGGTTCAACTCCAAGAACACATTAATGCAGTTGACAAACAAGATAAGAATTCAGCATTAGCTAAACACCATAAGGATACAGGCCACGAAATCGACTTCGAAACACGCGCAAACTTGTAGCGATTCAACATGTTTACCCACGGATCATTAGGGAGGCTGTGGAGATTGAGAGGCGTCCCAAAATCTCAACAAGAGGGATGACAGCCAGAGATTACCCAAGGCTTGGAAACCAATCATATTGTTGTACTTTTAAATTGTTAAGTTGGTAGTAGCAAAAACAAAATAACATCTCTGCCTTGTGCTGCCCCTGGTGGCTGATGATGTAAACACCTTGCTGTAGTTGGCAGTTGCTGTAGTTCGTCTGGAATAAAAACCTCGACAAGATACACGTACGTAGGCCTACTGATTCTTCTTCCCTAAGTTCCTCACCACTCAAGCAAAGTAGTAATAAAACAACAGGTTATGGTACCCAGGAACGCAAGAGGCACTAAGGAAAAGAATCACCGCAGAAATCCAGTCACGTTTTGGAGATACGGGAGACCAACTGGACAAGTAGGCCTAGCCTAGGCCTAGGGCCCTAGACACGTTCGCGAAGTGAGGTTAAGACGGTCAAGATGTTGCCATCGGGAGAAGACAATCATCACCACGTTCCACGACTCAACAGAAACAACTTCTCAGCATGGAAGGCAAGAATAAAAGCAGAAATGCTGAAACAAGAATGCTGGGAAGCGGTTATATCGGGTACAACGACGAGCCCGACTATGTCCCCAATGCCACCGAGGTGAGGGCAAGGCGCCAGAAAAACTATGCTGCGCTCGCCCTAATCATGAAATCAACTGGAACGATTTAATGAACGACATTCTCGACACCGAGATTGCGTCGGAGGCGTGGAAGACTTTGGAGGAACAATGCACCAGAACAGTGAGTATGGCGGCATGCTCAAACTAAGGGAGCTCGCCACGATGGTGAAGGGCGAGAAGAGCGTAACAGACTACATCAACCAGATGGTAAATATGAACAGGATGCTTCAGATGAGCGAGCTGCAGATAGGAGACCGGCAGCTAGCCTATCTTTGTTTATCTGGACTCCCGCCGGAATATGAGGTTACCGTGAAAACCCTATGTGCGCAACCGGACAAGGTGAAGATCTCCACGATCAAGCAGATCTTGATCGAGTGTGAGAAGGAGATCGCAGCAAAGTCTGAAAGTGTTCACTTGGCACTCAAGGCAAACAAGGCCAACGAGAGACAGCGACCTCAGAGAAGCTACCATGAAAAGGAAGAAGGGAAATCTGGTGGCGGAGAGAAAAGGGAAGAGCCAAGACCCACCAAGAAGAGCTAAAGTTGCGACAAGGGAGCATGTTGCACTATATGCTAAGAAGTTCTCACCTGGAGAGAGTGGGGTGGGTATCTTGGACGGGGGAGCTTCTGACCACATGTCGGGGAAAAGGAGCCTATTTCACTCCATGAAGCAGTACTCAGGTGAGGTAGAAATAGGGGATGGTACCCGTTGGCCATTGCGGGGATTGCTCGATTACGATCCAAATGTCCGAGGAGTGTGGGGGAAAGGATGTGGAGCTGACAGATGTGCTTTATGTCCCCAACCTGCAGGACAATCTAATATCTCAGGGACAAATAGACGAGAAAGCCTAGATTCAGATCTAAGGATGGTATCAACAAGGTGCTGAGAGAGACGGAAACCTGATTTCCAAGCACACAGGGTGGTCGTCTCTACTTTGTCTCAACCATTGGAGGAGTGAGTATCAGTGGTCTAAAGGAGGAGTACAACAAAAATTTCAAGAAAGCTTCTCAAGTTTCACAGTCCATGTGGCATGCTAGGCTGGGGCACCCTAACCTACAATCCATGGGGAGGTTAGGAGTGCTGGAGTTGGGACCTGAGCCTGCAATGGGAGCACAAGAACCGTGTGAACCATGCGTACTGGGAAAAATGAAGAGAAAGAAGTTTCCCCATAAGGAAGGAGGAGAGGTGGCCATCCTGGATAGGGTCCACTCAGATATTATGGGCCCCATCTCACCCCAGTCAATTGGAGGGAAGAGATTCATAATCACCTTTATTGACGAAGGATCAAGATATGTCGATGCAGTGCCCATGGCAAAGAAGAGTGAAGCGCTGGACCATTTCGTGCGAATCAAGAACCGGTGGGAGAATCTGCATGGAACTACAATCAAGGAGTTACAGACTGACAGAGGAACGGAGTATCTGTCAAAGAGATTCCAGGCATTCTTGGAGCAGAACGAAATCTTGCATCGTAGATCTGTAGAGTACACTCCGCAGCAGAATGGCATGGCGGAGAAGATGAACTTGACGCTATGCGACACGACCAGGTGCATGCTCATCCAAGCCGGGATGCCCCTGTACTTCTGGGCGGAGGGGGTCAAGACCGGCTGCCACGTCAGGAACAGGTGCCCGTCGAGGGCGCTTGGTTTCGACACCCCCCTGGAGAGGTGGACCGGGAGGGAGCTGCAGAAGAGCGACCTGGAGCATCTCAGGGTGTTCGGTTGCCTGGCCTGGGGGAGGATCCCGAAGGAGAGGCAGACCAGCAAGTTTGCCCCGCGCGCCGTGGAGAGCGTTCTACTCGGCTACGAGGAGGGCACCAAGGGCTACCGCCTGTGGAGCATCACTGAGAGGCGAGTATACAACAGCAGAGACGTTGTATTTCACGAGGGCCGTTTCCCCTTCAAGATGAAGGAGACACTGAGAGAGGAGGGCCCCCGAGACGAGGACTTCGTGTGCTTCCTGGAGGACGAGCCCGCCGTCGTGGAGGGCGCCGACGCTGGCCGGCGCCAAGGTGCAGAAGAGGACGGCGACGACGCTGGCCGACGCCAAGGTGCAGGAGAGGACGGCGACGATGCTGGCCGACGACAAGGTGGAGGGGAGGACGGCGCCCGTGTCCAGGGAGCGCGCCACCAGCTTGAGGGTCCCACACCGAGGAGGAGAGGAACCGGGTCCAAGGCGGTCGGGGCGACTCAAGAGGGACAAGCCACCCTGCGGCCTGGCGTGCTGCAGGCACTGCAAGGTGACAACCAGCGGCGACCCAACCACACCACCCAGGACCCCAGCCGAGGCCATGGAGCGAGAGGACAGCGAGGAGTGGGTCCAGGCCATGAAGAGGGAGATGGGTAACCATGAAAGAAACGGTACGTGGGTGATAGTGGAGCGCCCAGACCAGGTAAATGTTGTAGGTTGTAAGTGGGTATTTCCTCCAATTAAGATAGGTCCAAACGGGGAGAAAATTTATAAAGCTAGACTAGTCGCTCAGGGTTTCACCCAAAGATTTGGTCTTGACTACTGGGAGACGTTCAGTCCTGTGATTCATAAAAAGACTATGAGAGTATTATTAGCTGTAGCTATGAGTAAAGACTGGCAAATTGAACATGTAGACGTAGTTGCTGCTTATTTAAATGGGACCTTGGATGAAACAATTTACATGGAACAACCGAAGATGTGGGAGGAGGGCAATGATGGAGATGTTTGTCTTCTGAAAAAAAGTCTGTATGGCCTTAAGCAATCTGGAAAAGTGTGGAATGCAGTGCTGATCGACATTCTAAAAGGGATGAAATTAAAAAGGTGTCAGTCAGACCCTAGTGTTTTTACCCATAAAGACGGTTATGTTGGTACCTATGTGGACGACTTGATTGTTTGTGGGACTGGGGAATTTATTACCATGGTCAAGGAAGGGTTGAGATGTGCAGTGGAAACTAAAGAACTAGGGCCAATTTCTCTGTTTGTAGGACTCAGGTTTTCACGCCCAACTGAGAGTGTGCTCCAGGTGGATCAAGAAAATTATATAAATGAAGTCTTGGTAGAATTTAACATGAATGATTGCTGCGGCACTAGTACCCCCGGAGTAGTTGGTAATAATTTGTGTGAAGTAGGTGAACCTTACAGCCAGGAGAAGTACCGTAGGGCAATAGGAAGACTGTTATACATAAGTTCATGTACCCGCCCAGAATATTGCTTCATAGTAGGGTGCTTGAGTAAATTTTGTCATAAGCCAACTTCCGTGCAGTGGAATGCTGTTAAGAGAGTCCTCAGCTACCTAAAGAAAACAGCGGAGTACAAATTAGTCTTTACTAAGGATTGTAATCTAGACATTAAGGTTTTCTGTGACGCTGATTGGGCAAATGATAAGTCTGACTCTGTATCAATAGGTGGTCAGTTGGTAATCATGGCAGGAGCAGCTGTGCTATGGCGGAGTAAGAAACAGGAGGTGACTGCCCCAAGCACCATGCTTGCCGAATATTATTCACTGTTTGAGGCTTGCAAGGCAGTAGTGTGGCTGAGGGACTTGCTTAAAGAACTGGGACAACCCAGTGGAAGGACCAGTGTGTGTTTTTTGCAGATAACCAGGGAGCCAATAGCATGGCCAATGATATTAAGCTGACGGAGCAAAATAAACACTGTCGCTTGAGGTACCACTATGTGAGGGATGTGTGGAGAATGGTGACGTTAGTATAAGATATGTAGGAACAAACGAAAACGCTGCTGACTTACTAACTAAGCTGATACCGAAAGGGAAGACCCAAGACTGTGCAAAAATGATGGGTCTGTCCGGGGTGTAAATTTTCTTTGTAATGTGTATTTGTTTTGGCGGTGTCTTTTATGTTCCTCAGAAGGCACTTTCCATTAGCCTTAAGTCGTATCTGTAAGTCTGTCGTAGTTTAAAGTTTCTCATGCTTTGACATGTTATTTGTATTTTTGAGGAGAGGTGTTGTACTTTTAAATTGTTAAGTTGGTAGTAGCAAAAACAAAATAACATCTCTGCCTTGTGCTGCCCTGGTGGCTGATGATGTAAACACCTTGCTGTAGTTGGCAGTTGCTGTAGTTCGTCTGGAATAAAAACCTCGACAAGATACACGTACGTAGGCCTACTGATTCTTCTTCCCTAAGTTCCTCACCACTCAAGCAAAGTAGTAATAAAACAACACTTATCAACTAGACTAGTTAAATTAAGACCATGGGAGGATGATGATCCATCACCTACTCGAAATGAAACTCGCCCAGAAGGCCCACTCCTGGAAGGTCCTGTGACCAGAAGTAGACATGCCCATCTTAGAGCGCTGCAGGACGATGCTCCGCCACCAAATATTAATGAATATCATCCAGTTCTCCAGGGTGTTTGTATAACGAGAAGTGGACATACTAGACTATTGCAGGCTGATGCTCCACCACCATCTGCAACCCTTGAAAATTGTGTAACAAATCAACTCGCACCCGTCTTTTAGTACTCGCTCCTAGCGGGAAGGTACTTTCGGCGGGAAGGCAAGGAGGGTTTGGGGGGCGGAGCCCCCCAACAATAGCGCCGCAGGCAAAAAATTTTGAGGTCAGGTTTTATTAAAGAGCGTTTGGTGCGTTTTAGGATAACATAGCGGGCTTAATTCAGTACTGAAAAACTTCAGTATTTATACCGTGAAAACTCGTAAACCACTTGCAGATAAGATAAGATAAGAACACTGATGGTACAAATCATATGCGCCGCATCAACAAAATGCCCAATGACTTATGTTCGCGATCGCGTCTTACAATAATGTGTCTGGCTGTTTACTAAGGATGACGAAACCCGACTTTTTTACGACCCGGGTACCCCGCGGGTTACACGGGTAGTAAAACAAAAAAATCGTGTGGGGTGTCTAATGAACTGTGAAGAAACGCGCTCATCAATTATCGTAATATCTCAGACGTAATGCTGTTCTATAAACAATAACGTGCCGATAAGTAGTATTTCATAATCACGAAAGAGGAACAGCAGCGGGCCGTTAAGATAACACTGACTGTTCGGTTGCATCTGCTTTATAACTTGTCACAGTCAAGTCAAGGTCACGACTCACGATGCGTTGGCTCGGGGCGCGGGAAGGGGGCCCGAACGAGAGTAAACAAGATAAGGAAAGATTTATCACCATGGGTGATAGCTTTTAAGTTTTGACTTCTAGCAGATTGAAAACATAAGTGATGTTGTGGTAATTATTTACGCGGTATAATCTCTGGAAGATCGCACAAGTGGTTAGACAGGAGGGGGTGGGAAGGGATACTCAGCACACTGCCACAAGTCGGCGGCATGAATCGGCGCTCGATTCAAATTCTCGCAAAAACGATATTTTGAAGCACGTCCATAAAAGTTACTCGCAAGAGCCAAATTGTCACTCGCAAAATGCGAGCGTGCGAGTGGGATTTTCAAGGGTTGACCATCTGAGAATGAAACTCGTCCATTAGACCCAACTCCGGGAAGGTCCCGTGACAAGAAGTAGGAGATAACATACACCGCTAACATCTGGAGGCTCTCTCTCAACTCTCTGTCTAGTCATCTAGATCTGTTTTCCTAGATGGCTGTGTTTTAATTATTGTCATCTTGTACTTTGTTATTCCATTTTGTTTTTGTTTTATAACCTTGATAAAGCTAGGTGAAACCCTAGTGAAACGTCGGTAATAAAATAAAATATTATTTTATTATAAATCATCACACGCAGTTTTACCTCAAAACATATATTTTCATATATATATATATATATATATATAACTTTTAAGATACATTTTTGTGATTTGTTGATTGGGCTAAGGTGATTGCTATATAGCCCTCCCCAACTAAAGATACCATAAGCTAATTAATACAGATTGTACAGCCAGGGTCATATTATGTAAATCAAGGTCTGGAAGAGCCATGTAGTGATACAGCAAATCGATAATACCGAAGATGATGAGCATAATATCAAGAAAACTGAGAAAACTTACATTATAACATTCTAAAAAGTCATACAAAACACAAATTGTTTAAATGAATAGGTATAACAAATGGGTAATTCCATGTCAAATCAACTAGGCCATTTCCATGACCATCTCGGATTTTGATGAAACTTGGCAAATCTACTAGATTACTAACATGAAGATTGATCGTAGAAAATTTTAGTATTCCTGACGTGCTTAGTTTTTTAGTAATGCCCCGCTCAAAAACTCAAATTTGGCAACGCCGAGCGGCGTATCTAAATTGGTAACTTTTAAACTTTTGGACGTAAAAGACTAATTTTTTTTTAATTACGAGTTTTTTATTGGCAATGTATTTGAATGCATTCCTGATTGTAAAACCATGTAAAAAATCTAAATTTGTTTTTAAACCTACCTTACAAGAAAAAGAATTTTTGAAAAGTTTAAAATTTAAAACCTGTTTTTGTATAGATATGTTTTACATGTACAAACAAAAT
Source organism: Sweltsa coloradensis (assembly GCA_024449915.1). Lineage (NCBI taxonomy): Eukaryota > Metazoa > Arthropoda > Insecta > Plecoptera > Chloroperlidae > Sweltsa > Sweltsa coloradensis. Next base: position 47,288 of record JAMZAV010002938.1, read on the forward strand.
TGGAATGTGATGGCATTGGGATCATGATATATCACAATGGTCAAGCACCAAATGTGTAATTAAAATAACAATTACACCTATGGGAGTGTTTTCCGACTAACCAAATCGAGAAATACACCAAATTTGTGTTATGTGTCAGTTTTTATCTTCCGTTTTTATTTTTCAAAGAAATTAACTGCGGCAAATTTGAATTTCACTACAAATGGTAGATTTGTGTATGAGTATGTAGTGTATGTGTGTATGCAATGAGTAGATTTGCTAAGTTTAACCAAAATCGGAGATGGTCAAGTTTTATTTTCTGCTCGGCTTGGTTGATTTGACATGGAATGACCCAAATGCAAAAAAGAATACAAGATATGATTTGAAAAGCAAAGACTCATTGAATACAATAATTAATGTAGGTACCCGTTAGGACGCCGCAGTCAAGTGTGCTTGTACGCTCAGGCACCTTACACAGCAAATTGGGGAGTTATCGAGGTGTCATCCAGCCAGTGGCGTGGCGAACATACCAAATCGGAGCCCAGGCACCGATACCAAAAGGGGTGGGTGGGTGGTCCCCCAGTGACCCACCCACCCCTTACTTTTTAATGAAACATAATATTTTATATACTTTATATGACTATTTTAATTGTTATAATCACACCTACTGAATTGTATGGCTACAGCTCTTTACTTACCTTAGAGTGTTACTGGACTGTTGTAAAAGTTTGTCATGAATCATGATTTTTTAGTAAGAGTGCAGACAACATGCATGATGGATATTCATCCAGTAGTTCTCAACTCAACTAATAACAGGTAGCAATTCAACAATGCTAAATGAATAGACACGTTCGTTATACCGGTTATACTATAACTTATTTCATTTGATTGAATGGATTGATTTGAGGAATTTAAAAAATAAAATACAGCTGGTGGCATGGAGGAAGTCTAGAACATTTTCAAGTTTTCTGTTTTAATTTTTAAATTACCGTCTTATGATATGAAGCAGGATTATCGACGTCGTGAATACAATAAGAAGAACATTCTTGGACCTATTTGAATTGAAGTATTTCCAGTACAATTTCTAGATAAAAAATGCATTGATTTCAATGAAATCGAGACAGTAAGTTTGTCCGTAAAAGAATAAAATTGTATCTTTTCTCTTCAAAGTTCAAATATTACAAACAAAGTGTTTCTTCAAAACTCACAGAATTGTACCAAATAACCTTAAATAATCATTTTCCCGGGGGAAAGCCCATGGAGCCCCTAGTTTTCATTATTATGCGTTTCAGTAGTTTTCCTAAATCCCAAATAATGGCTCTGCCAATAAACGGAGAAAACGAACAAAATAACCAAATTGATTTCCAAAATGCACAGATTATCTAACGATCTAAGGACATACAATTTTCTTTTCAAATGGGAAGGCCCTAGATTCCTCTTGTAGGTACTAAATTCTTCATTGATTACTTTCATAATGTGTATTTTTTTCCCATTTCTGGCTATGCCGCTACGAGGAGGCGAATAGGAATAACATAACCGTGGCTTTATGAGTTCAACAATTAAAACATAAGCGCAATCTGTCAGCGATTCGGCTGATTTTTATAGTTCACATTATTTAGCACACACACGCACAGAGTCACAGAATAAGCGCCGTTTATCTTGAATAGTTAATCCTCATTCGCTTTGCTTTACTCGTCTAATAAATCATATTAACTGCCGGTAAAAAGCACCAAATCTATTATAGGATCACCAAATTAAAAATATTCCCGCGGGACTAATCTGAGGTAGACAAAAAGAATTACAAACAGTTGGCTTTATGAGTTACAAAAAAAAACAAATTTTTCAGCGATTTCATTAAAATTTCATTACATAACAATGAGGCTATCAACATCTATAAAATCATATTAATTGCTGGTAAAACACACCAAATCCATTCTAGGATGACCAAAATTGAAAAATTCCCTGCGGGCTAAACTGTGGAGACTAAAAAAAATGATAAACCGTTGGTTTTATGAGTTCAACAGAAAAAAAGTCAGCCATTTCATTAAAATTTCATTACATAAAAATGAGGCTATCAACATCTATAAAATCATATAAATTGCCGGTAAAACGCACCAAATCCATTCTAGGATCATCAAAATTGAAAAAATTCCTGCGGGGCTAAACTGGGGGCACGCCCCAGACCCCCTTGTTGCCCACGAAAGTAGGGGGTGGGTCTAGTTAAAATATTGTAGGCACCGATCACTCTTAGTAGTTCGCCACGCCACTGCATCCAGCCATCATGAAAAGTGAAATTAGTTTGAAAACTGTCATATTTGGGGGGGGGGGGGGATGAGGTACTTGACAAAATATGACAAATTTGGTAGGGGTCAGAATATTTCTTCAGAGTGAAAAAGTGAGTTGAAACATGCTCAAAGTCACTCTCAGGATTCTAGGCACCAGTTAGGGTGCTGCAGCCAAGCCGTGATCCCCTACTACAAGCTACATTTAGGCAACTTGTACAGAAAGAAGAGTTAGAGCTTTTTCGAGGTGTTGCTCAGGAGTCATAAAACTATAATGAACTTGAAAACTAGCATAATGGGGGGGATTTAGGTACCTACCCAACAAGGCCAACACATGTCAATTTTGGTGGGGTTCGAAGATTCCTTCTGGGTGAAAAAATGGGTTGAAACATGCTTCAAATCACTTTCCAGGTCTACTCCTCCTAAAAGCATAACCTACTTAGTCAGTGTCAGCTAAATTTGAACCTTTTCACATTTCTCGGCGGCCGTTACACATGTGAAACACATGAACAAAATTGGAGACAGAATTAAAAGACTTCTTCTTATCTAATGAACAACATACATGATGCTTAATTATCTCCAAGGCAAAAATTATTGTATCATACTAAGTAATTTTATTAGGCTATACACATTTATTTGAATCGAACCAATAAATAAAAACATTTTTAAGGTAAACAATTGCTTTCACAGTTGGCAACATTGCTTGAATTTTAAAAAAATAATGAGAGGTTGCGGCAATACCATTCTTGCAAAATACACAACACAAACTGACCTGTACACATTGTTTCATATAAAGCTGTAACTTGATAGGTCTAGGCCAATGAGCTCCTGCTTCAGGTAAGCCCTACATCTTTGAAATCTTTTCAACTTTTCTTTCGGCATAACTTTATCCTTATGAAGTTGTTAAGGTGCGGGCACGTCGATAACATGACTTATAATTCAGCTGTCAAAGTACTTCCAGAGAGTCAAAATCAGGCGGCCATTGCATGATAGCATTTTAGTTTCTCTGTGTTGGTTGTGTTGATCATGTGACCATTTTTAAGGTCGTTCAAACCGAGCTGACACTGACTATACTAACCTTGCATGCGACAAGTGCTCGACTGTCACTGCACTGTTTTATAAGTGAAGTAGACGGTAAGGGTTGTAACGGATTCATGCATGGGGCTGGGCTGGTCTTGCACCTAGGTCGGAAGCAAGGAGAGGAACCATGTACGACGGCTTCCGTCTGATGGGCCTACAGTGGGGATCCTTTTCACCAGTAGGTCTAAGTCTGGGGGGTCTTAAGATTGAAAACTTTTATAAATTAATGACAACTCAAATGTTCAGTATTTTATATATTATCTTAAGGCTAGGGCTGTGCAAATTAGTAAAAATGCCTCCCCGGATACCCGTCGTTCTTACGGTCGGGTACCCGGGTGCCCGTTAACAGCCCTACTTAAGGCCACCCTGGGAAGATTTTGACCCAGCTTTGTGTTAGGAGTGATGCAGCCAATATATGACTGGCCCCTTGTATGATGGTGACAGTCATTTGTATTGTATTTATTAGCCTCGTTTAGTTCATATACATTAATATATAAAATATATAAAATACTGAACATTTGAGTTGTCATTAATTTATAAAAGTTTTCAAAACACTAAAACTATAATTAAAAAATAACTAAGAGAGTGTTCATGCAGAATCGGCAAAAAACCTTTATAAAACTGCGTGCTTTGGGAGAGTCGATCTAAATTGCTCTACAGAATAATAACATTTATCTAAAAGCATGGCTTTGAGTTCTTTCTTAAAACGAGTACAATCTTTGATATTCCTGATTTGTAATGGTACAGAATTGTAAAGGTTTGTGCCCGACACTGCAAGCCCTTTTTGTCTCATTGATAGCTTACACTTTGGTGCCCTTAGTTTATCCTTAATCCTAGTATTTAAATTATGAAAATCTGAATTACTAGTAAATAGGTGAAGATTTTTGTGAACAAAAATTACTAGTATTTCATAAATGTATACACAGGGCATGGGTAAAATGCATAGTCGTTTGAACAGAGGTCTGCAGCTAGTCCGGTAGCCAGACTTAGTTATTGATCTTATGGCTTTCTTCTGTAAAATAAATATTTTGTTGCCGTCAGTTGAATCCCCCCAAAGAGCAATTCCGTAAGTCATTACTGCGTGAAAGTATGAAAAATACATCGATCTTAAAGAGGTGTCGTTTACCATTCGGTTGAGTTTTTTTAGTATAAAACATGCAGTTGCTAGTTTAGGTGTAAGTTTTTTTAAGACGGTGGAAACCTGGGTACCAGCGGGTGGCCAGCCATTGGCGGACTTAATGTGGGTATCCTCTGGCTACGAAAGCTTGTAGTATCTTATGGAGGTAGAGCTTTCTAGATCCCGCTCGGTAGACCAGATTCTATGACCTCAAACCGCTAGCCCCGTCCTAATGGTTCTATCCTTGAGGTAGATGACAATGTCAAGGAAGTTGACTCTAGTTGGACTATGATGTGACCCAGGTGAATTTGACTGGGTAACTACTGTTTTGTATCTGTAATACTGCCTCAAGAATATCAGCTCCATGGGGCCAAACGAGGAACTTAGACGACATGTGTATGAAATGTAACCAACAGGGGTTGGCCGGTCCAATAGTAACTGTTCTCTTTCAGTTGGCCCATGAAAAAGTTAGCACAAGAGGGGGCAATTCTGGTCCCCATCACTGTGCCTTTGACCTGGATGTAGTGGTGGTAAAGTAATCTGAGTTGGTGCTGGGTTTGGAGCCTGGTGGTTGTTTGTTGAAAGAGCTTTCTAGTGCAGTCAGTACCTGGCCTATGGGGATGTTAGTGAAGAGGGAAGTAACATCTATGGTCTCCAAGATCAAGCTGTCAGGTAAAAGGTTAGGGAGATCCTTGAGTTTATCAAGGAAATAAGAGGAGTCTTTTACGTGCGAGTCGAGTCCTTCTACTATAGGCCGAAGGTGGAAAAGTTGACCAAGTTCTTAGGAATATGAGTGCTTATCATGGGATATCCACACTGATTGTGATTATGTAACAAACACACCAAACTCTAATGTATACATGCTGGTCTACTATGAATATAGAAAACCAAGATAATAATTTGCTATTGACAGTATGCAATGCCCAACAAATTACATTTGAGCTATGGATTGTGTTGTGAAATTCATGTAAGAACAATTTCATCAAATCTTAGTCATGCAGAAAAAAGCAGTAGGCCTATGTATTATAGATGAAATTGAGAATTTTGGGATACATATGGTAAATGAGTAAAGATATATTTATGTAGGCCTAGGCCTATGTAAAACAATACCAAAAATTAAAATTGCCAGGCATGTCCTTTCAACATTCATTTTTGAACATGCAAAATAATAGAGAACATATGAAACACATATTTACTGGTTGGGTTGTACAGGAAAATACATGAAAAGCAATAAGCATTAAAATTAAATGTAGATCTAGCCGACTTTAAATAACATATTACATACGTTCTTTGGCTTGACGACTGGTCCCTTGTATTCAGCTTGTCTGGCTGCTCTCTCCTTGCGCTTCTTGGGCTCGCGCTCACCAGGCTTGAAGGTTCCGAGCATGTAATCCAGCGTAGTAGTTTTCTTACAGCAACCATCAGCCAGAGGGTAAAAACAAGTCCAATCTTGTAATGCCCGCTTCTTATTACCTTCAACGTTTACATATTCCTGCTAGAATAAAATGGGTCAATTAGGACCAAAACTTAATGTTATAGCCAGGTAGCCAATATGCAAGAAAAATAATGACCCAAGAAAATAGACTCTTAAACAACAGTATAGTATCAGTCTAGAATGTTTATCACGAAGATTCTATGACGTGATTCTGTATTGTAGTCAATATAGCAAACACATTTTGATATACCTGGTAGATAATACAGTAGGCTAATCCAAATCCATTTTTTAAATGAATCATTAAAATTAAATCAAGGTTGATTGTTGAAGTCGGTGATATCTAGAAATGTACTATGGGGAGGGGGGGAGGGAGGGTTGACTTGCCAAACCGGTAGGGTAGGGGTCTGGGGTAATAGCCCGAGCTGCCAGAGGCCTATTTGCCAAAGGCAATTTTTTGTCTATTGATGTTTTGAACACCTGTAAACACGTTTTATAAAGGACAATTATAGCTTAAAGAAAATGTTGGAACTTAGAATGATTTGTAGATAATGAAATGAAATACAAAGTAAATGTAATCATGTATGTACGGTGGTTTGCTCCCGCCTTCTCCTTTCCGTTCACTCTCTAATACTATCATTGGTATCACGGATGACATCAGGTAGTAAAAAATGGATTCGGTTCCAGCTCCACTCAGAATCCAGTAACCCAAATCTGTCAAAAGTTAGAATGGTGTCCAGTCATTTCACTTTCTATGTATGAACGTGACGTGACGTCATAAACATTGTTCGCCGACATATTGCCGTACGTCAGGGATTGCCTTCCCAATATGTAGGGGCCATATTCCCGTACATGAAGACACGAACAAATGACATTAACTAGGAAAACGCTTTTCGTCCCGCCGCGTTGTTGGATGAGCGTAATTGGTGCTTTGAGCTGCCATGTGTTATGCGGATTTTCTGTTGTTCTGTGAAAAAATCATTACTAAGTTGAAGATTTTTTTTAAATTAAATTAAATTAAATAAAAAATTAACTTAAATTTAAATTTTTTTAAATTAATCGTAATTTTAAAAAAGGAAAAAATCGTAATATTAAAATTTCCATAAGAAATAATTATTCAATTGCCCACAAATTTTACACGAATATATTAATTCACAAAATTAAGGTTCTGTGAAAAAATCATTACAATTGAATAAAGCATGTAGGTGTTATAGGCTAAGCCAAAGAAATTTTAAAAATCGAAAAAAGTCGTAAAATTGTGATTTTCGGAAAAAATAGTTTTTTGATAACGCTCAAATTTCACAAAAATTTCATGAAATTAAGGTTCTGTGAAAAAATCATTAGAATCGGACAAAGCGTGTAGGTGTTGTAAGTCGAAGAAATTTTTAAAAAATCGAAAAAAATCGTAAAATTACGATTTTCATGAGAAATAATTTTCCGATTGTGCTCAAAAACGTGGCAGTTCTAAGTTCAGAGATTTCGAAGACCTCCATAAAATTTCATCGCAATCGGAGTATCGGTTTAGCCGGAATCGTGTTAACAAACAGACAAAAATACAAAAAAAGAAAAAAAGAAAAAAAAACATTCCGGATTTTTTTCTCCAGTGTAGTGAAATGGAATCTTCGCTTCGCTCGCTACGCTCATCCAATGAATATAAAGAATAGCCTTACCAGTGGTGTAGGAACCGGGGGGTCGGGGGGGGCAAAACTAACGTGAGTTAAATACCGTATCCCAGAATTTCCGTAGTAAATATGCACATATACTTATACAATCACACATGTGTGGCTCGTTGGTCTTGTGGTTAGCGTATCTGCTTCCAATGTAAAAGGTCCAGGGTTCGATTCCCGTTCAAGTCAGAAGTTTTTTAACTTCTGATTTGGACTTCAGTCCATCAGTTCTTGTCTTAGGAGATTCTAAACGGTGACTTTGGAGCCGTCCTAGCAACGAAGCACATAATAAATTTCAGAGTTGTTCTGAATCGGCCTTGTTGATTCTGGCGTTCATTCGCGGGTGTTCGCACTGTCCATACCACTGATTGCTATGTTTCCTATTAAAAATATCGATCTTTGGTTGGTTATCGCTCACTCGTCGATTGCGTCGGGGCCTGCAGGGTTGGCTTGGTCGCTTTGATTTAAAGTCCCCCACTGAAAATCAGTTATATAACTGAGTGGGCAGACTCTAAATAAAATTTATTTATTATTTATTATTTAAACAAGTTTCGACTTACGAAAAAAAATAACATTCCTTTCGACCTTGACTAACCACAACCGAATCGATTACCGTCAAAAACTTACGAATCCAATTCGGTCGGAGTTACATAATAGAGGCCCTGAAATGCATGACTTATGCCAGCGTATGCCTATATCTAGAATTCCTAGCCTTTGTTTAGAATAAAATAAGCTAGTCTACGATTTTAATTATATTCCGAGTATTACCTTCAATTGACTGAATTGAGCTGTTTCTTGTAGATCACAGTCTGCTTTTTTAGTTTTGACACATCGTGAATATTGATGAACAAAAACAAACGATTAACTAACCACCGACTTTGAGATATTTAATCTATCTCAGAAGAACTTTGTAAACCTTGCTCGAAGAGATTCGGTGCACCTTGGTTACTGCTGTGTGAGTTGTCTGACATTCAAAACATGATGAATTAATCAAAATGAAGAACAAACGCCATTGTCATTAGGTAAGTAAATTAAATGCTACACATTTTCAGTCTATTTTCAATTTGTTATCTCTTGTACGTTTGAATCATATCAGATTTAGCTGAAAATTTTAACAGCACCCACAAGCTACAACCACAAAACTGGTCCCGGCTGTGTAAGCTTCAGCGCAATCTGGTCACCGGTTAGGCAGTTTTTTAACGAACTCACACAGGAACAGAGGATGGCCCACTAGAGATGAGTTCTCATGTCTAATTATTTCCCTCGTCACTAATTCTCTAAATGTAGTGAAGTTAAAATATTAAAATTAATTTTTGAATATCCTAGGCCTAATTGCAAAATTGGGTCACCAAATTATTTCAAGATATCAAGTGGGTCGCAAAAGTGAAAAGGTTGAGAACCACTGGTCTATACCTAGTGATGGGAATTTTCATGAAAATTGTTTCCATTAAAAATTTTCATGAAAATTTTCAAAGCATTGAAAATTTTCAATTTTTTGTTTTTTTACAATTTCTTCTTTAATTAGATACAAGTTGATTTTAGGGCCTATATCACAAAATTAGATATATACAAAATTACAAACACATTTTACAGACCTAATAAAATAGTTCCTTTCCTCCTAGTTCCTCCTAGTACATTTTAGGCCTACTCAGGGATACAAAGTTGCCAGGGATAGGTATAAAACATGGGCTACTGGTGATAATTGTTTTATTAAATATCATTGTACATAACAATATAATATGTACTCAGCAAACACAATAAAAAAAACAATAAAACAAACAAACAAATAAAAGCATATTGAAAATTTTCATGAAAATTTTCAAGCCTTGTTGAAAATTTTCTGAAAATTTTCAGTGAATTGAAAATTTTCAACGTTCCATCACTATCTATACCACATCAACTAACTAAATTGCCACAAATGGCCATGGAAACTGCCTAGCAGATCAATGAGTGAACTGTTAGGCTAAGTAGTTTCCATTACAAAAACTCTTTACATAAAAGTCTATTGTGTATTGATCTTGTAACATTTGCAAAAAAATCATTCCCCAAGAAGATCTGAATCCCTATTAGTATTATTTATGGTTTCGTGTAATGTTTGGATTCGGGTAGCCCAAGTAGGCTTACCCGATGTCATCCCTAGTTGGTATAGATATCTACAATAAAGTGATCATCTTTTTCTAAGTCGCTGCTATTAGTAATCATTACATAAATTTCACGAAATGAAACATGCCCAAAACACAAACCTTGTCCACTCGTGGACGCCATTACTGTTTACTACAGCTGACTCTACAGATCTTGAGATTGAAAAAAACATTATAAAAAGAGGTACTTCCAGGAGTTATAGAAACAGTACTGTGCATTGCCAAGAAATTGGCGTACATGTCAATTGAAACTAGAGTGATCTAACCCTATTGGATAACAAACATACTGTCCAGTTGTGTGTGTACACTTGAATATCAAACTTTTTGGTTTCAAACTAATTGGGCATAATATGGCGGGCATAACGGCGCACCCAGAGTATACTCGGGCATAACAAGAAAGCAATTACCCTATAAGTGAATTCACCTCAAAAAACTATATCTACCATGTAGGCCAAGTCTTTTAAATACAGATTGACAAAATGTGTAGGCTACCGGTAGGTCTAAATTTACCTAAGACAAATGGAAACATCTAAATTTTTGGTTAATTCTCCACTTACTAGCAAAATATAGATAGGACTTTTTTTGTGTGATTTAAGACTGGAACTGGTAATGACTAACAACAGTTAAGTTCAAACCATACATGAGCGTACCGCGCAGATAACTGGTACTCGTTGACATCCCTACACAACATTCACAATGGTAAACTTGGATCACATTCAACTACCTGTGTTCATTCTTAGGGTTACCATAATTCTGAAAGTAAAATCCGGGACACATGTACTTTCGTTGTGTATGGACTTGCGTGGGCTACCCGGGGTCTGGGGCGAAGCCCCAGCCGCCGGAGGCGAATTTTTTTTGGGCCTTTTTTCCCCCAAGATCGCCTGTAGTGAGATCTGAGAGTGTCGGGACAGGGAAGTACTTGGGTATTAAAAATAGAAGAAATAAGTATTTGGTTTGGTTACATATTAATTTAGTCTTTCAGTTTGTCTGAAAAACGACACTTGCGTTTGGCCATTGTATTTTGCCACACACGCACACCACTAGCACAGTCTGTAAGCTAAGCAATGTCACAAGTCACAACGCGAACTCAACACTCACTGATTACACAACGGTGACTGCAGACTGTGCAGTGAATCATTGACAACGACTGGACTAGCCTACTAGTGGGTTGACACTGTACGTACTGTCGCTGCCCGCTGCCCTGGCCTTGAGCTCGACTCAATGACAACATTATTGGTTACATTGCGCATCCCCGCGTCCCGGCCCAGCCGCCGTCGGTGCCGCGAAATATTTGAAAGCAGAAATTTGCTACGACAATTTGGAATTGGATTTTCGATTTCCGGGACAATTTGGCGTCCCGAAAATATTTTTCGGGACACCGGGACAGCAACAAGAAAAACGGGACTGTCCCGGAAAATCCGGGACGTATGGTAACCCTATTCATTCTGGCTCCGAATGTAGATTAAGAGTAACTTGCACTCCATGAGTACCATTCCATACTTAAAGTTTAATACTTACAATGCTCTGAACAAACAAATTGACGTTAAACGCATACAGATTCCCATCAATACTTTTCACACAGTGTGACAAGACATTTGTGGTAACAGAGAGAACTTTGGCATCCAATACTGCCTCATCTGGTTTTTGACCTAAAACAGAAATGAACCTCTTAAAGCCATATTCTCACATTGAGATGTTGCTTACTTATGTTAAACCTAAATTTATTTTAGGAATTTAGATAAAAAATGAAAGAAATCGGTCAATATTTAAACATGGTACGACCAATAATAGTGGAAATTGTACAGTGTGTGACGTCACCACTTGTGACGAAGTTGGATGCCTAGTGAGCTTCGCTACCTATCGACTTGACTGAATGCAGCCGCTTCACTGCCCGCCCATTCAATACCATCGGACATGGGACCAGTTGAAAAGTGTTTGTTGGATGAGCGAAGCGAAGACTTCAATTCACTGACCCCCAAAAAATTTAGCTCGGGTGTTTTTTTTTGTTTGTTTGTTGTTTTTTTTGTTTGTTTGTTTTCTGTCTGTTTGTTAACTTCTACCAGGAAAAACGGCATATCCGATCTTGATGAAATTTGACAGGACCTTCGAAATCTCTGAACTAGAGGGTATTGTTTTTGGGCACAATCGAAGAAATATTTCTCATGAATATCGTACTTTTACGATTTTTTTCGAGTTTTAGTGCGATATTTTCGTGACATTTGGGTCAATTCTGACCAAACGGGTGGGGCTACAACGTTCATATTATACATGGACATTAAGGTTATGGTGATGTAGTACCTTTTGAAAGAAAAAGTTGAAAAAATTAGCCAGAATCCATAGAAATAAAGCTTTTTATATAAGTTTTTTACGGTAAAAAAATACCAATTGACAGGTAACAATAGAAACTTGACAACAATCACCTACAATGCGTAGGCAGCAAAACAAAGCACTTGCTAAAGTAAAGATATCCCACACAAACTAAAATTTTTAAAAGCTCATCCATCAACGCGCGGACTTTAGCGTTTTCCTAGTTATGTACAGGAGGACGTTAGGATTAGCTCCCTTCTCTCTCTTGTATAACACACTTACTAACTTTTAAAAAAAAACTAGAACCTAAAAGAAGAAAATCCACACTTCAACTATGTATGTTTGTTAACTGTAGTCACTGAGTCATCCATACTCTTCACTTCACATGTCTTGACTAACCTTGTAATGCTATTCACTTATCACATTAATTAAATTAGTACATAAAACACTTGTTGAGCTGTCACTGTGTAAAGCAAATCTGCAAATTTGTCCATCCACACATAATGTCAACCCACCCCTTACTAATTCAACACGTGTTCTGACCCAAGTGTCTAGCCTCGCCCGGCCGGCTCGGTCAGCTCAGCAGGCATCCACCAACGTCACATGCCCCCAGGCGCGCGTCAAAACAAACCATTGTAGTAGTAGCGTGTAGGCTCATCCAAGGTTGCCAAATTTCTGGCATTCTTATTTTTGACTCTTCTTGTTGTAGGCCTAGGTATAAAAAAATACTTCATCCAATGTGATTTAATGCCTTAAATTTGACGAAGCCTATTCACTGCAGGTTCTCAATTCACGATTAACACTACTTCACGGCTTGTTGAAGAAAATAAGCTCTAGGTACAGTTGCCCATTTATTTACTGTAACTCGTGTCGTTTTCTGCTACCTGGTAGGTTTACCGACTTGTCCAATGATTTGGATACTAGCCGTAGACGAAGGACCTACAAGCGACCTAGCGTAAGGACAAGTTGAGCAATGAGCGGGGAGAGTAGGATTGGGATTTTTAGGGGAGAATTGTTGGAAATGCAGGTCAGAGATATACCATGGGGAAATGCCGTGAACAGAGCTTATACCACTTACCAGTGGCTGGACTGTTGGCGGAGCGTCACGACGTGGCAAACAAGCAGTAGAGAAACAAGAGCGAGCAAGTGGAGTAGGGTGGCATGCAGCAGTAACATGCCATGCCGAGAACTTGCGAGAGAGATTAGTAAAGTAACACAATATTACAAACACATCATGTGGATTGGCCTCCAGAGGAGAGGCGTGGGCGCACTGCGAGAGCATAGAGGGTGACGAGATGCAACAGAGTAGCATGTTGCGCCCGAGAGGTTACCGCCTTGCACTGGGACTGTTTAAAGAGCGATGGCTAAAAAGCCTTGTGAGCAATCATAGCAAGTGATAGCAGATGATCACAACATCCAGGGAATAGAAACATGAATAAAACGGAAAGAACACAGGTGAGGAGAATTCAAAGCAGTGGCACAAACATACGGGACACCAAAATTAACCAACATTTTTATGTCTAACCGGACACAAAACAGAGAGGGAGGAGAAATATAAAACTGATAATTTGCTCAGAAGAGCAAGATAATCAAACGAGAGATAGGAGGCAAATGAGAGTTCTGGCCAATTGCTATAGGCTAAGAAAGAATTGTGTAATTAATTAATTATGCGACAGGGAGTGTGATGAGCTTGTTTGCGGGCCTGGTGTATGCAGGAGACTGACACACACTGGTGTGGGCTACGCAAACAATGCCATCGCGAGCATATGTTAGAGATGCCTGATCTCATAGTAGGGGACTAGAGGTCTGGTTACGGAATTGTTCATAATTACCTTTCATTGTTGTAAATAAAATAAATAAATAAATTTTATTTAGAGTCTACCCACTCAGTTATAGAACTGATTTTCAGTGGGGGACTTTAAATCAAAGCGACCAAGCCAACCCTGCAGGCCCCGACACAATCGACGAGTATGAGCGAAAACCAACCAGAGATTAATATTTTTAATAGGAAATGTAGCAATCTGTAGTATGGAGAGTGCAAACACCCGCGAATCAACGCCAGAATCAACAAGGCCGATTCAGAACAACTCTGAAATTTATCATGTGCTTTGTTGCCAGTACGGCTCCAAAGTCACCGTTTACAAACTCCCAAGACAAGAACTGATGGACTAAAGTCCAAATCAAAAGTTAAAAAACTTTTGACTTTGGCGGTGAATGGACCCCTGGACCTTCTGTATTGGAAGCAGATACCCTAACCACAAGACCAAGATCAATCATCAATCAATCAAGAGTAGTGTTGCTAGACTAGTAGCGTTAATGGAAATCAGGGTGTGAATGAATTGAATTGATATTTTTCAATTTTACTTACTTGATTTCACCAACAGCGATGCACTGGTCACCAATGCTCGGGCTTCATGTACAGCTTCTACTTCACTCCTGTTAGTGTTCTCTGAAAAGGAAAAGTAGAGTTTATCTTTTAACCAACAGTTTGATAGACCTAGGGGCCTACGGTCATAAAGAATTTACTAAATAAGCCGAGAGGTCTAGGCTAGCCTAGACCCCTAGGGCAAGGACCTCCTTGAAGGAACTATTACACCCAAAAATTATATTTTACCACATGTAGGCCCTATAGGCCTACTAATCCATAGCATAATCTACACCAAAAGTGACCGTTTAAAAAATGATATCTTGAGAGTGATTTTACACCAATTTTTCAATTTTTATTAATCCAGAAATTTGTTAAAATTGCTGGGAAATTTCTTAAATTGGCTTTAACCTGCTTCTTTTTTGTTCCACATACCCCTAGATAACTTACTAGAGCATTGTACCAATCTAAAATGGCCCTTTATACAGCGGCGTCGGAGCCGGGGGGGCAGGGGGGTAGCTTGCCCCCCCCTGAGCTTACAGAGGGGGGGCGAAAGTATCTTCTCGCCCCCCCTAGAAAAATGACAAATTAACCAAAATAAGTGCGTTTTTCGTTATGATTCATCTATTATCTTTTCTTTTTTCGTTCAGCAAAGCCCCTTTGCTACTTCTAAAACACATAAAAACCACTTCAAAAATACGAATTTTTCAAAAAAATTGCCTGCGGCGCTATTGTGGGGGTATCAAATACAATTACAAACATTGAAGTGTAACTAGCTTTGCACTTTCTTGTGAAGATGAAAGGATCTCAGAGAGGTCAGTCAGATATTGTATTATTTTTGGGTTTGGATGTATCTGTAGATGGTCACGATGACCGCTACTGTACATAGAGCTTAGCCTAAATTTTCTACGTACTAGCATCAGCAGCAACGCGAAACGTTCTTTTAGTGCCCTAAAACG
Organism: Sweltsa coloradensis; assembly: GCA_024449915.1. NCBI lineage: Eukaryota > Metazoa > Arthropoda > Insecta > Plecoptera > Chloroperlidae > Sweltsa > Sweltsa coloradensis. Next base: position 62,617 of record JAMZAV010002938.1, read on the forward strand.
TGTTACATGGAGAATCGTTCTCAAATGAGATCATTGCTACTACTTCATAAGAAGCTAGCCAGCGTGATAGATAGACAGATAGACAAATCTGTGCTACTTAAGTTTGTAAAACAAAACTAGTGATCGCCGCAAAGTGTTGGTACTTTTCACCACTAAAAGCTTCCAATATCAAGCAGTGGCGCCGCGTATCCGGGGAGGGTAGGGCTTGAGCGCCCCCCCCCCCCCTCCGAAACCCAGCTTAAATGTTATATCTTAGGTTCTCAGGTTACGCGTAAAATTTAATTCATCTATTATCTTTCTTTTTTTTGTTCAGCAAAGCCCCTTAATTGCTTCTAAAACACATAAAAACCACTCCAAAAATACGTATTTTTCAAAAAATTGGTGGGGGACACACTCCATTGCGTTGTTCGTCAAGCCCTCCCCCCAAAATATATTTCAGTATACACCACTGACTCGAGGACATTAGTTGCATATTATGTAACCATATGTAACTATGGATGGAAGCATGTACTTTTCCTGGTAAATTTTGCCCCCCTGGAAAAATGGACTTCCGACGCGCCTTGGGCCTTTATAACATTGAGTCTAGAAACTGTGCATAAATGATAAATATTATACACTCAAACATGCAAAAATATGCATTTCAAAATCATACCACTTTTTGGATCAGCATATTTTGACCGTACCACTTGCCCAAATTACAAAACAAAATACGTAGGCTATAGAGGATTTACAGAAAAGACTGTAGAGTAGGGCCAAGGTCACGGGGTATAAAGATCGTCCCGGGACCATGTTATTTCTTATGGGCAGGGCTGCCACTGCTAGACACTTTCCAAAATAGTTGCTTTAGTTGCTTATAATGTTAAAAAAAGTTGCCTTTTAGTTGCCAATATGCAATAAAATAGTTGCCTACAAGTTGCCCATGCAGACAAATTTCAAACGATTTATGCAAAAATTCTAAAAGTCTTGTTACACCATCAACTTGTTGCAAGACTACACTCTGTGTGTGTCACGTCCATCAACTGTTGGCGGACATTTGGAACATTCCGTCGAGAGAACTGCCACTTCGAAACTGTTTCATACCAAAATAGATAGTAATTACGTACATATGCCGTATACAGCTGTGAATAACATTAAAAAAGTATTGGCAGATCGATATAAAAGAGTTAAAAGTGTCGTAATTGCCATCCCGAAGCTTTTTTGTTCATCTTGAGTCTGCGTGCGTATCTGACGGGCTAATGAGTACCGCCCTAAGCAACGCTGATTTTCAGTTCGCTGCTGACTCAACGGTGAGCGCGCTCGGCTTCCACCCAAAGGGTCGCCGGTCCGAGTCTCGTTTGGGAAAACTTTTTTACTACTTTTTACTCACCCCATCATAATTATTTATGTCTTATCTGTAACGGAACGGGTACGGTACAATTTTTATAACTTTTTAGTATAAATTATTCGCATAAATAAGGCTTTCTTCCCACGAAATTTGCTTTATAATAGCCCACACCGTGGATCAACTCAACAAAATGATCACGTGACAAAATGTCGGTCAGCCATTGGTTAGAACGTCGTCAACATCTGGTCAACATTTCTCAAAAGTTGAACTTGTTCAACTTCTTGTCAACATATTGCCGTGGTCGTCAATGTTGAGTCAACATATTTCAGTGTGTGACAGACAGCAGCATCACATTTCCATGCTATCTACATCTGGTCAACAAGTTGCATCAACAAGTTGCTGTGTAACAAGACTTTAACTTTACCACTGCCAAGGGTGCCGGAAAGAAAATTTCCCAAAGAGTTCTGTCTTTGGGATGAACCTAGGACCTAAGTAGTACACACATAAAATTGTTTAATAAACTACCGACTGTATTAAAAAATATAGGCTTATTAGACCGTTTTAAATACTAGTAAAAAAGTTTTTTATCGCAAGAGCATATTACTCCATAAACGAGTTTTTAGTTAATTGAAAACCTAGTAGGCCCTACTATAATTAAGTTTAGTTTAGACTCAAGATTATGAAAGTGTAATTCATGAACATATTTCTTGTCTATTCATTTATATAATAATTTATAGAGACTCTATACTTGCTACAACAAAAGAATGCAGATGCTTGGTAGTGGTAGGGTAGAATGAATGCGCGATATAAAGAATGTCGCCTTTGTGTATGAAAGAGAAATATCTTTTACCAACGCAAGCAAAAATTATCTGTGCTAGATCACAGAGTTCCTCCGTGTGCAAGATCCACGCTGAGCTAGCGTGAATAGAATTGACAAAGTTGTTATGTTGGGAAAACAATTTTGAGCCACCTGCATTCTTTCATTGGGACCACTCCTATAAAAGTTTTACTGTTCTCTATATTTTCTGTATTTTGTCTGTACATCTGAAAATGCTTCTCGCAAAATGTAGATACTATGACAATAAACCATTTATTATTATTATTATTATTATTATTATTAATATATTATTATTATTATTATTACGTCTTCCGCCCCACCGAACAAACCACCAGCCGAGTAGCCAATCAAACCAACAAGCTCCACCCATCAAAATCAATCTCTGAAGAAAAGGTGAACTTGTGCTTGTGACTTAGGCTATTTGCTATTGCTTAAAAAATAAGACAAAAATATATCTTGGTGAAGTGGAAACACGAGACAATGTTAAGAAAACGTATCACATCAGGTTCTTGCGTTCCATGGATGCAATCAAGAAGACATTATATATATATATATCACTACACTTTGTTCCAACATCGTTTAGTTGGGTAAAGGGGTGTTTCCACCTAAATCTTGGGCATCACCGAATCAGCACCGGCCTGCCAAGCTCGGCACCTCAACTTCTTCCTTATTTTCAAATCGTAGCACCAACTCTCTCCATTTTTTCCTGTCCTCCCACCATCTTTCCCTCTCTTCAACCACTTCCCACTCCTCTCCTCTCTCCTCCACATCAGCCTGTACTTGATCTTGTTGCCACCTATCTCGAGGTCTTCCCACTCTTCTCATATCATTCTTTAGTTCAAATGCTCGTCTTGGGATTCTATTCTTTTCCATTCTTCGCACATGTCCATACCATCAAAGTCGCTCCTTTCCCATCTTGAACTTTAGGCTCTCTACTCCTACTTTCTACCTTATCATTTTACTTCGTATCTTGTCCAACTTTGTCACACCTGCCACACTGCGTATGAACTTCATCTCAGCTGCCTGTATAACACTTTCTTCCTTCCAGCCCATTGGCCACGTTACAGCACCATATGTTAAAATGGGTAGATAGTACATCTTATATAGAAGCATTTTGCATTTTTTAGGGAAATGCTCATTCCAAATTAACTTTCTGATCTTTTGGTAAAACTTTTCTGCCAACCCCACTCTCTGCTTAACTTCATTCCCTACTTTTGCTTCATTAGTCACAATACTTCCTAGGTATTGGAATTCATCTTTTTCCTCCAGTTCTACTCCCCTCAGTGTGATCCTATCTTTATATCTTTGAGACTTTTTGACTCTTTGCATCACTAAAACCTCACTCTTCTTAATGAATCTTCATTCCAAATTCTTCTGTCACCTCACTCCATTTGTCCACCTTCTGTTGCACTAAGAAGACATTAATAAATAATAAATAAATAAATTATATTTAGAGTCTACCCACTCAGTTATATAACTGATTTTCAGTGGGGGACTTTAAATCAAAGCGACCAAGCCAACCCTGCAGGCCCCGACGCAATCGACGAGTGAGCAATAACCAACCAAAGATCGATATTTTTAATAGGAAATATAGCAATCAGTGGTATGGACAGTGCGAAATGTATAATAGTATCCTTGGTGCGAACACCCGCGAATCAACGTCAGAATCAACACCGTCAATTTCAAGTTCCATGATAGTAGGCTAGAGATGTGCAAAAATGGTGAGAACGAAATTCGCGATTTTTTTAAGTTGCAATAATCCCTTCAAATTCAGTAGGCCTATGTACATGAATCACCTGAAATGTGATTGAATGGTACTAATTTCCAATTCGTGAATTTTCGCAATATTTTAGTAGATACCGCAAACTAGTGGCAAAATTAGCAAATTACCCCATGTCTTTAAGTTTGAACACGAATAAGGTCACAAAATTTAAACTAGTTTTTTTTTAAGTTTTGGTTGAGGTGCCGGGTAGGTAGTCGAAATTTAATTAAGCCTAGCTGGTACATTTGGTGGAGGTGCCGGGTCATAAAACGCAATTGTGAGATCGTTATAATCGTTTGTATGAAATTAAGCTCAAAATGCTTCATATCAAAATATTGACATTTTACACAAGAAATGCATAATTTCGTATTTTTGGTGGAGGTGCCGGGTAGTCGAAATTAATCAGGTGGTAAAAACTGTCATAAACTTTGAAAACTGAAGGCTGAAATTGAGCTTAAAATTTAAACTGATGCTCACTCTCATGTGCTTGTTTTCCCTTTGAATTAATCATAAATTGTCCTGGAATTTATGATAGGTAATCTTACTGATAATTTAAAACTAGTCTTTTTTTGTTCATTATCAAATTGTTTTTTTGGTAAATAGGTAACGAAAAATCGCGAATTTTTGTTATTAAGACGCGAATTATCAAACTTTAAAAAAAACATTTTTGCACATCCATATCCATGATACAGATCAAGACTGCATAAACTTTGATGAGGTTCTAGACAAAAACATTCCAAATTACACATTTAGTGTAGGTCGTGGTAGTCACTACGTCTTTTCGCGTTCCATTAAAATAGCCGAATTAGTGCCAATTCTTCCTGTAACGTTAAGACCTAAATATAAGGCTTAAAGTAAAGCCAACATATTTTAGAAAAGAGCCTTTAGCTGACATTAAATGTTTGGGTAACAAACAAGTGAGACCTCTTTTTATAGCCTAGACTGAAAAAATGATTTATTTTGTTTAAAACTGCATTTAAATCATGTCATTTTTTATTAAAAAGTACGTAACATAAAAAATTCCTTAATAGGCCTATTATTGTCCCTGGTGGCAGTGATCATGTCCATCTCAGTGTGGTCAACTTCACCCCAAGGCCCAAGCCCCGTTAATAAGCAAACGCAGTGAAAATGATATGCTTGGTCAACTTCACCCGTCTGAGGTGAAGGACTAGGTACTTTAGAATTTTAAAAAAATCTTTTGTTTATGTTATTATTTTATTTGATTTTTTAAACAAGAAATGTAAGACAAGGGCTCAATCTACAAACAAAAAAATGTAAATATACCGGTAGGCCTATGTAATTATTATGGAATACAATTGGCATAAAGGCAAAAAAAGATATGCAAAAGCAGTCAACTTCACCAGTTCACCCCGTTTTACGGTAAATAGAATGGTTAAAAAAACGACCCAACGAAGATTTGAACCGCCGACCATTCGCATAGAATTCGGACGCGCTACCACTCTGCCACACTGAATTGTGATGTTCAAAGTTTTGGCCTAGAAGTAGGTGGTATTGTCGATGACCGTACGACCAATTTTGCGCTAGTAATACGGCTGACCGTACGACTAACCACTCTGTTTATAATACTTTGTTATCGGTAAACAAAAAGTTATGAGCTGTGGCTACCTAACTTTTAATCTCTTGAATGGGAAGGACAAGGACATAACTTGTTTATTAGGCCTACTGAGCTTTTACTAGACCTACTACCCTAGCAAATGGCGCATTTTTACCGCAGTGACTAGCCTAGTAGGCCTAGGGCTGAACTTAAATAAATAAATAAATAAATAAATACATTCGCACTTAGAGTCTACCCACTAAGCCACACCTAACTGATTTTTCAGTAGGGGACAGTAAACCAAAGTGACCAAGCCAACCCTGCAGGCCCCGATGCAATCAACGAGTGGGCGATAACCAACCAAAGATCAATATTTTTTAATAGGAAATAATGGCAATCAGTGGTTTTTCATTTTTTTAAAGACCTGGTTTTAGAATGAGCATTTTACGTGGGGTGGTAAAAAATGCGGGTAATTTTTGTGATGTAGCCTAAACGCAGTAGGGCCTACGCACTGAGTTGCAACGCTAGTTGAAATTTCAAATCGCGTAAGAACTACCGAGTTACCGGTACTTGAGTAACATTGATACACTCGTTTATGTAAACGACAATAAGTCGAGTCCACATCTCTTTTAGAAGGCGTGTGCCCAGCAACGCTACAGGTGTGAGGTTAGCAACGACTAGGCCCTAGGCCCCTACCTTACGACGGTACAGTGTGCACATTAAAATGCTAGTGAGTGACCCTAACCAACCCCCCACCCCCTTGTTGTAACCCTTGTTCAACCCAAGTTGATTTAACTCCAGTAGCTACATAATAAAAAGCAGGTCCTTAGCTCAAATATTGTCGTAGGCCTAGTCTAGGGCCAAGGCTAAAGGTCGATGCACAATTGCCCGGGATCGAGAAAGGGAAGACGCTAACGTTAAAGGCCGATGCACAATTGCCCGGTAACGATTACGTTACCGTTGGTTGACGATAACGGGAAGAAAGTTGAATCATACGTTAACTTACAACACGATGAACAATAAAGCTTCCCGTTGCCGGTCATTCCCGTATCCCGACAACGACAACGGGAACATCCCCAAGTTTTAACTTTCCGTAACGTTCCTGTCCCGTACGTTACCGGAACCAATCGGAATCAAGATGTGCATGTCCTAAACTATTTTATCAGCTGATTGATGGTTTATACGCGAGTAATATGCGAAATAAATTAAATACAAATAGCCCTATGCGGAATAACAAAATATAATTAACACACTTAGGCCCTAGGCTATTATTTGATTTGTTCCCGTCGGTTTCTTCACGGCCTATTGAGCATCGAAGCCCTTAAGGCCGATGCACAATTGCCCGGTAACGATAACGTTAGACTACCGTTAACGATAACGGGAAGAAAGTTGAATCACTCTGTAGGCTAACTTACGACACGATGCACAATAAAGCTTCCCGTTGCCAGTCGTTCCCGTATCCCGGCAACGACAACGGAAACATCACCAAGTTCTAACTTTCCAACGTTCCCGTTCCGTACGTTACCGGAACCAATCGGAATCAAGATGTGCACGTCCTAAAATTATTTTATCAGCTGATTGATGGTTTATACGCGAGTAATATGCGAAATAAATTAAATACAAATATGCGGAATAACAAAATATAATTAGGCTTAGGCCTATTAGGCTATATTAGGCTTATAAATTTGGATTGTTCCCGCTGGTTTGCTTCACGGGCTATTGTGCAGCGAAGCCCTTAACGTTAGCGTCTTCCCATTCTCGTTACCGGGCAATTGTGCATCGGCCTTTAACGTTAGTGTCTACCAGTTCTCGTTCTCGTTCCCGTTCTCGTTACCGGGCAATTGAGCTTCGGCCTTAAGGGCTTCGATACACAACAGCCCGTGAAGCAAGCCGACATGAACAAATCAAATAATAAGTGTGTTAATTATATTTTGTTTTCCACATAAGGCTAGGCCTATTTTATTTAACTTTTGCATATTTATAAAATTGCTCGCGTATAAACTATCAATCAGCGGATAGCCCTAATCTTGATTCAGATTGATTCCGGTAATGTATGGAATGGGAACGTTACGCAAAGTTAAAACTTGGTGAAGTGTAAAAAATACGCTAACGCCAACGTTTGTGGTCAGCCGGCTTTATAGGTTATGTTGACCTCGCGGATATTAAAAATAATCTAGGCCTAGGAACTTATCAGACACGTACGTAACACTAACGCATCTTCCAGAAGTTGAAGAAACTCTTCCTGCTTTTCCATTGTAACCTAGAGTGAGGCCTATGCTAGTAGGTAGGCCTAGCCCAACAGGTAGCCCCAAACACTGACGATTCTTCCAGTTCCAGTCCGGTCCAGCCGCAAACGAGTGACGTTAAAATGAGCGGGAAAGTTTGGCAGCATGCGAAACTAGCGCGAACCAATCAAGATTTATTTGCGTTGACCACGGTGGCGTTGACCATAAAATTGACAGGGCTTGTAGTAGCTAGGCGGATTAGCCTAACATTAGGGTTTTGTGGTAGAGGGCTGAATTTTGGACTGTATACTCAGAACAACATTATAGAAAATTGCCTCGAGGAGCCATGAAAAAATCCATCCGGTTAAGGGGTGGAAGGGGGTGAAAAAATGTCATTTTTCAAATATTAAAAAAATCAAAAATCAAACTAAATTTGATCCTAAGATTACAAAATTATTACATATTGTAGATAAAAGTCCAAATTTTAATAAAAAAGTTATATCACCATATATGTATATAACCAGATTTTGCACCCTTTGTCTTTTTTTCACAAATTTACCCACTGTGCTGGGAGGATTAGCCTACCAGTTACGGGTTAAGTGATAGGGCTGTGAATTTTGTCTAAAACACTCAGAAGAATGATCTCAAAAAATTGGCCCGAGGAGCCCTAAAAAAGTTGCTTGCTTAAAGGAGAAAGAGGGGGTGTACTAAAAGGGGTTGATAAAACTAAAATAAAGAAATCCGTATTCAAATATTATATTTACAACGCCATATTATGTGTATTGTAGATTAGGTCTAAACTTTAATTTAAAAAATTAAAATTTCACCATATATGTAAATCTGATCAGATTATGCGCCCTTTTCCCATTTTCATAAATTTCCTCAATATTACGAAAGTGTATCGTGCGACCACTCTTTTTGTCACAAATTCTCCTAATATTACGAATTAGGACGAAAACAAAATTTTGTGATGCTTTGGGTACATTTTTACTCAATGGACTTTGATCTCATTTTAACAAATTCACTCAATTTTAACGAAAGTGTATCGTGTGACCACTCGTTTTGTTCAAAATTATGCCAATAGTAAGAAAAAGGATAAAAAAAGTTTTTTAACACCTTAAGTACAGTTTCACTCAATGGACTTTGACCCCATTTTCAAAAGTTTACTCAATATTAACGAAAGTCTATCATGTGATGACTCGTTTTGTCTCAAATTATCCTAATAATACGAATTAGGACGAAAATAAGATTTTGTCATACACTTTGTCATACATACTTTTGAAATGGGGTCAAAGTCCATTGAGTGAAACTGTACCTAAGGTGTTAAAAAACTTTTTTTTATCATTTTTCTTATAATAGGCATAATTTTGAACAAAACGAGTGGTCACACGATACACTTTCGTTAAAATTGAGTGAACTTGTTAAAATGGGGTCAAAGTCCATTGAGTAAAAATGTACCCAAAGCATCACAAAATCTGTTTCGTCTAATTCTATTAGGAAATTTGACAAAAAGAGTGTCGCCGATACACTTTCGTAATATTGAGGAAATTTATGAAATGGAAAAGGGCGCATAATCTGACCAGTTTACATATATGGTGAAGTTAGACCCCCCTTTCG